>JAJSEA010000230.1:0-25824 GCA_026724345.1 Candida sp. AC06
TACAAATCTCAAGATGCTATTAACTTATTATTGGACATTGATTATAAATTCGGTAACTTCAACTATAATTCTTATGTCAACTACATCCAGAAGAAGAAATAAACTGGAACCACTACTCCTCCCCCACGAGAAATGAATGAAAAAGATATAAACCACTTATAAAAGAAAAGTATTAACGACTGATGCAATTTTTGACTTGATTTAATAATATGGGCATTAACATTTTTTTATCACCATCACTTCCACAACTTCCATCTTGTTTCTTATAAATCACTTTATTCACAACATAGATTTTTTTATTATTATTTAGTTTATACTTTTTTTTAATTTTTATACTAGATACGTTTCAAAGATCGTCGTCATGTCCTCCGTGTTCAAGAAAGTGAACCCCAAATGAAGCCTCGTGTTGATCTCTCCCAACTTGATAATCTTAACCAAGTTGAAATTCATCAAGTACCCACATCTCCTAAACCGGAACTCGAGACCCACCGACCACGACTCGTTCGTATGCACATTGACGAAATGGATCGTATCACCAACGTTATAAACCAAATAACTGCCAAACATCTCAAACTGCTGATTCGCATCATTGTCATTCATGTACTTCAGCACCGTTTCCTTCTCGTTCGTCTCGATGTTCCAAAGCACAATACTATCTTTCAAAACAAGGATCAACTCACGCCACGAGATCAAGAACATCTTGCGCATGTAGTTGTACCTCCCTTCAAGCTGTCTAGTCTTTCCCTCGCTATCCACAAGCGTAAGCTTGCTCCCGGCCCTGATCACCCTCACGGTGTCGAACACGCAGAGCAGCGACGTCGGAGGGAAGTTCTTTGCCACCTGGACGTGCTTGAACTTGGTGAATTTCCCAGCCCCATTATACTTGAAACTGACCAAGGACCCCGTCGACACGAGGAAGTGGAAGCTATTATCTTGCTTCGAGATCTTGCAGTCAAGTATCCTTGCGCCCCGTGGATTATCGTACTTCTCACACCTGTAAATCAGAACGTCGTCACCCAAGCTAGCTATCTCCTTGGCTAGCAAGAAGTCCTTGAGTTTCTTCGCCTTGATGGCTTCACGAAGCATCAGGTCGCTGGTTGGCGCTATCGAACGCAACGTGCTCTCCCTCGACATCATCATCTCATTGACCTCACTGACACTGGGTTCGTCCAACTCCTCCATGTTTAAACACAACGGGAGTCCGAACGCCCTCTCTAGCTGCTCTTTGGTGCTTGATGGCAATAACCGTATCCTTGACCATATGAACCCCGTGAACTGGGCCGAGTAATCATGGTTCACCGGGTTGTCTTTCTTCGTATCAATCCCATTGAACCGAACAAAGCAGTTCCCCACACCTTCAGCGAAATGCGTGTACAAACTCACCACCACGACCTCGCCACACCCATCCAAGACTTCATGAAACACGTCCGTGCGCGTGTCATCCGCCCACACCGCATCGTGTATCGCCGCCAACTCCACGTTCTGCACATTCACGCCCGCAGCCACGTGCCAGTCATGGGCCGACTCCGTGATCGTGCCGTCCGTGGCGTGCTGGAGCACAAGCGCCCGCGGATGGTACTCGTACCCCGTCGTCTCCAACGTCTCTGAAACCAACCCGATTCGTGATATCACGAGGTGGTCCTTCACCAGCTCGAGCACGAACCCGCGCGGCGTGAGCAACGGGATGTGCTTTGGTTCGATCTTGGGGACAGAAGAGAGTCGGGCCTGTAGTAAGTCGGACTTTACAGGGGACGAACCCGTCTTGAGGTTGATTAAACCCGAAGGTGTGTAGGTGAATCGAGTGAGTTTGGACGTGCTGGGCGTGAGGAACTTGGATTGTAGACGAGCAGGGAGTTTGAGTAGCTGTGGGTTCTTGATTATTTCCTTGGATGACCCGGCACGTTTCGGTGTCTTTGTTGTGGCTGCTTGTTTCTTGCGCTGCTCTGCTTGGACCGAGTTGTTGTGGTATTTGGAAAGTGAGGATGAAGAAGATGAGGATGATGACCCAGGAATGGCGCCGTTGGTTATCTTGAAGTATCGTTTGCGTTCTTCATCGTAGTAAAACCCAGGAATCTCTTTAATCTCAGACATGACGTGTCCAGTAAGTCTCTATGTGTGGTTATTGCTATGGTTGTTTTGTTTCGCCTCTTGTTTTGTTGATGTTTCAATAACACGCTCCCCTTTTTTTTTGTGCGTTCCACCAATCGTTTATTGTTCCACGACTGCAAAAAAACTATACATTACACGTCAAGATCAAGCTCATACGTCTCGTTAATCTTCGACTCGATCTTATTGAAGCTCCTCTCGTTCTGCTTCCGAATCATCAACTCTTCAAACCCGTTGCTTCGATCAACCCCATCCCAGAAATACCCAGCAGGTATATCAAACCTGTTCGGCACATTGACGCCCTTGTCATACACGTACTTCAGCATCTCAGTATCCTCGTGCTCATGTTTCTCTACAAATGAACTCATCGGATCTTCAAAGTTGCTGGATCGCGGTTTGAACACCTCGTGCTCTTGTCTGGCTTGGTCAATGCTGCTCGTTCGGATCTCAGTGACTTCCCTCTCTTGCGATTTCCGGAGCTTGGCGGCTTCTAAATCCGCTTGTCTTTGGGATATGTCAATTATACGACCCGTGGAGTCACGGTATATCGTTTCTGGCTGTTCGTCTTTCGGAGTTTCTGGCACTTGTGATGTCGCTGTGGGTTCCCGCTGCTGCTGCTGCTGCTGCTCGGGGTTGACAATCTCTCCCGTGTCTATCCTCTTGAACCCCTTGTTTGTCTTCTCATTGGATTTCACTCGAACCGGAGCAAACTCATCGTCGTCGTCCGCTGGCTCCTCTAGATCGTCTTCAAGGTTGGGTATCACGAGTCCTTTTGGCTTCTCGACGGTTATCGTGGTTTTATGATGCTCCTTTTTCTTGTGTTTCTTCTTCTTAGACTTCTCTGACGAGGATGGATTGTTGAGATACTTCGCTAGGTAATCTGCTCGTGACATGTCCTTGATGAATGGCGATGACTGTGGTGGTGTTGTTGATGTTAATGATGCTACAGGATTTTTTCTTTGGCGTTTAACTTATCGCGGGGCTTTATCCATCCCATCCCACACTGGTTTCAACAAGAACTATTCAAAAGACAACCTATACCACACCTATATAACCTATATATCACACTACCCCATAATCTCCACTCATTGCTCAACAGATTCGAGGACCGCCGACTTCAATCATCACGTCGTTAGCTTGCAGAACCAAGTCCTCGTCGTGCTCCTCGAGCTCATCACTCTCCAAAATCATCTGATACTCAGAAATAACCATCATGTACTTCTGCATGTGTTTCTTGACCGCCGGGTTCGGATGCAACATCAACTGCGTCAACTGGATCCTTGGGTTCCTCAGCGTCTCTCTGGCTCTGTAGATATGCACCAACATCTGAGTATAGTAAGTGTCCAACACCTTCGGGTTCACCTTGGCGATCGCAGAGCTGATTTCTAACGCCTTGTCGTATTCCTTCATGTCGATGAACCGTCTCGCGAGGGCAATCATCGGCATCATTAGGTCGTTGTGGGCAACGTCCACTTGCATGATGTCGAGCATGGTCCCGCGACGCTCTTTCTCGGCGAGGTTGCCGAGCTTGTCCTGGTATGACTTCCAGGTCTTGTTTAGTTCTCTAATTGCTTCGTTATCTGACATGGTTGGTTCTACAGTGATTGGTGTGATGAAGATGAAGATGAAGATGAAAGTGATCTGTTGATTTTTCTTTTTGGTTTGGGTTGCTGCAACGCGTCGTCATCTTTTGGCAATCACTGGCAAGAGGAACACGACCTACTCCTTAAGTATCACAAGGGTATGACTATCCCATGGTTCAAGAGGATCATACCATAGCCTTCCAAACCACTTGTATTACTCCTGCTATACAAAAACAATCTATCAAACATCTTTTTTTTTTGTGACATCCCTAGTCCACTTCATCAAGGTCCTCCCACTCAATGTCTTCGTCATCGTCATTCTTGGATCTCTTTGGTGGCATCAACTCACTCATTATTGGTCCACCGACTTCAGTCATCAACTGGTTCAACTGCTGCACCAACTCACCGTCAAACTCTCTGGCATCGTCCGTTTGCAAAATCTTGTGGATTTGCGTCGCACTATACCTTGCCTCTTGCATGAGTGCTCTGATTGCTTCATCTGGATGGGCACTCAATTCGGACATCTGGATTTCTGGCGTGTTCAGCAATTGTCTTGCTTTAGAAGTGTATGCCAATATCTCAACGTAGTAGGCGTCCAATATGCCATCGTTTATCTCCTGGATACTGTCGCTCACCTCTAACGCAATGTCATATTGTTCCAACTCTATGGCGTATCTCGCCAACGCAATCAATGGCTGGATAAGGTCAGCGTGCTCCATACCAACGTCAAATATCTCCTTGGCAGTACCGTGTTCGGACTTGTATTCCAAATCAGCAATCTTCTTCTTGTAGAACTCCCATGATTTCTGTACAGCTTCAATGGCATCGTCATTACGCTGCTGGGAGATCCTAATAGATGCCAACATAGCGTATGACTCCGGGTTCGTGTTGTCTAGGTTCAACGAGTAGTCAATCAACTCCTCACACATCCTCTCTGCCTCTGGCTCCATGCACAAATCCGTCATCCAGATCTCAATCTCTGACGAAACCGACAGTGTGATCTGCTTGACAATGTCACTCCTGTATTCCTCCTCCGACTCAAATAAGTCCTTAGGATACTCAGCCAACGACGACTCCAACTTGTTCTTCAACAGCCTAATCCCCGTATCAATAGTATGCAACCCATCGCGTCCGCCAATGATCTGCCCCAAAGTCAAGAACTTCTCTGCTCCTTCCCTGGCTTCGGGGTCGAGCTCACACGCACGCACAAACGTGTCATAGGCTTCCTGAACCTCGTTGATTTCCAAGTATGCTTGCCCAAGAGCCGTCAAGTACGGAACAGAGTCCTTATGGGCGTCTAGGTTGGAGACTAACAACTCGACGGCTTGCTCAGGCTGCATTGTGTCTAACAATACTTTTGACTGAGTTATTATCTCCGACATGGCTGTCTTCTTCTATGGTGTTCTAGATACTGTTGTGTTTGACGTGTGATGAGATGCAATGATTTTCAGTTTTTTTTTTTTTTTTTCGTTTTCGGGTTTTGTTTCACTAAGGCAAATCATCTTTATCATCACCAACCACCAATGATCAAACCATGGATAAAGCGACGTATGAATCATTAGTCAGGGAGTATAACACACTCTTTCTCCTCCATCACAAGTCCAAGAACCAACACCATCACCAGAAATGGTTCACGCACCTCAATATCATCTTGCGTACTTTGCGCAAAATCATAAAGTTACAGATCGATACCCAGCGAACCAAACGGGACGTGAAGAGGACCGAGTTTAAGAAGAAGCAGATCGTGGCGTTGGCGAATAAGGTAATTACAGTGAGCAGGGATGCGTACTGGGCGTACAATTCGATATTGGCGCTTGGACAGTACATCACGTTGGGGTTCGCCTTGGTGGCATCGCTAGCGAAAGTGTACTCGTTGATGTTAAGTATCCCTGGAGTTAATGCTAAGAAACCACAGTTGGTTGCGTCTGTGTCGAATGGGAATGTCGTTAATGGCACTGGAGAAGACGACTTGGGTGAAGAAATTCCATTTGAAGATGGGGTGGCCAGCACAGGTTCCAAGGAAGCAATACTAAAGCATCCACCAAGCGTATCAATCAAGATGGGTAAGTCTTCAGTACCGGAATCGGAAGTGAAAATGATTCTTTCATTCGGGAACACCTATAAGATGCCTAAGAAGCAATGGGAGAAAATACAAAGGGTGTTGCAGCAATCCCTAAAGAGGTTAGAACCCAAGATAGATCCAGAATTTGATGTGCAAGTCATTAGCAATGGTAATGAAGGACATAGGTCCTCGCCAGCTGAACTACATGAGTTAATGCAAGAGAATGTTCGCAAACTAGAAGCATACGCCAGTGATTACTTGAAGAATAAATTCCAAGAGATACTACGGGTTGCCAACGAAATCAAAACGATCATGTTCAATGAGTTGAAAAAGCTACCTAAGAACAACAAGGGAGAAATCAATGCCAATCAACAGGTTGTGGCTGAGTTCACGAAATGGTATCGGGCCAGGGAGACATTGACCAAGGACAAACTAAAAAGGATTGAAGGCGAACTCGCTAGCCATTTCGACAGTCTCTGGAAGGATTTCGGAAAGTCAGAGCCAACCGCAAACTCATCAGTTTCGGTAGATGGATCAGGGCTGAATCCGAAGAACAGAGACGTGACGAAAAAGAGAAAGAATGAATCAATAAACGACATCTTTGGATCCAAGAAGTCCAAGAAGGAAGTCAAGTCAGATAAGACCACCAAGCCAAAGAAGAAAAAGAAGAAAGGATCCGCTATTGATGACATCTTTGGTTGATAGTGCCTAGAGGGTGAGATGTAATCGTTCGACGTATCTACATAGGCGATAATGATATAGCAAATAACAATATGTACAAATGTATATTAATAGCATGTAAACGAATGTGCTAGACGTGATGGAGGGTTAGTAACACAGATCAAGAGAAGTTCTAGACAATTTGCTGAAGGAAGTACTAGCCGACGACATCTTATGTTCCTGTATGTATAACAGAGGTCTGTAGTCGAAGCAAACTAAACAGACTGAGGTTTCTCTTTCGTTTTGTTTTCTGTTTGGCATGGTGAATTCTTGCTCTTTATATATTAATCATTGATAGTTACCCGGAATGCTAGTTGAACTCTGGACACGACATTCTTAACAAAGGAAAGATGTAGCATTTGCCAATTCATTCTAACTTAACACAGAGAACCCTGGTGGCTAGTATCAAAACACTTTTCTCGTATGCTTAGTTGATCTTGGAGGTGTTGGAGATTTTGATGTGATTTTTGATGCAATTCTCAGAGTAAAATATAGAATCGGAGACTAGTAACCTCTCGTCCTCCTTAGTTGCTATCCCAGATGTCACTCGTCAGACCCTTCACAGCCTAACTGGTTCTTTGAACAACCGGAAACCTCGCTCCCCATTCATACGTGCCGTCTCGGCTGTAACTCAGGATACCAACGAAGTTAAACGAAGTTGCTCTCCCACCAACAGCACTAGCGCTCACTTCATCTACCAATCAATGCCAACGCACTTCTTCAACGACTCCAACCTCAACCTAGGCGCACGGTTATGAACATCCCAGTATAAAAACACTCGCCAATTCCCCCCCTTTCCTCCCCCCATATTCTCTTACTAGCATCACCAATGGCTCACCCTCTTTCAGACACCTACCTATTCAAACCATTCAAGCTCGGTGACGTCACACTCGGCCACCGGATCGTACACCTCCCCACGACTAGGTACCGCGCCACGCCCGAGCACGTCCCCACGGACTTGATGAAGCAGTACTACACCGACCGGGCCAGGTCTGGCGGGTTGTTGATCACGGAGGCAGCGATGATCTCGCTCACGCTGGGGATCTACGCGAACGTCCCTGGGATATGGAACGAGACGCAAGTGGCGGCATGGAGGCAGATTGTGGACTCTGTGCATGAGGCAGGCGGCGCGATCGCGATGCAGATTTGGGCACTTGGTAGAGTGGGCAAGCCGGATTTGCTCAAGGCGCACGGATTGGAGTTGAGGGCACCGAGCGCGATATACCATTCTGATGAAGCGGAGAGAGTCGCTGTTGAAGTAGGCAACCCGATTAGGGAGTTGACGGAGGAGCAGATTAGGGATATCATATACGTCCAGTTTGCGAATTCGGCGAGGTTGGCTGTTGAGTCAGGCGTGGACTTTGTTGCATGGTGCGAACGGGTACTTGATCGAGCAGTTCATTCACCCTGCGACGAATAAAAGGACGGATAAGTACGGCGGTGGGATTGAAGGTAGGGCACGGTTCGTGCTTGAGCTCATTGATCATTTGTGTACTGTTATTGATCCCAGGAAGTTGGCAGTGAGGTTGTCTCCGTTTAATGATTTCCAGGTTCCGTATGTCAACCCGACAGCGGAGGAAGATTACACTTATATCGTGAAGGAGTTGCAGAAGAGAGCTGACGATGGGAAAGCATTGGCGTTTCTTGACATCAGTGATAAGAGTCATAATCCGGACGGAACAACTAGTGCACCAACTACTGCGTTTGTTAGGAAGTACTGGAAGGGTGTGTTGGTAGAAGGAGGAAGTTTCACTTATGATAAAATCAACCACTGGAGAGCCATCCAGGAGACTGTTGGTCAAGACGATAAGGCATTAGTTGGGTTCTGCAGATACTATACGTCTAACCCAGACTTGCCAGAAAGACTCAGGGATGGATATGAGTTGACTGATTATGACAGATCCACTTTCTACACCCATTACAACTACGGGTACAACACTTTCCCGGTACATGGACAAGAGATCGACACTGATCCCGAAGAGAAAGTTGTAGGCATGGCATTAGCTTCATAGATTATTTCATAGATAATATACAATTTGGCACCCACAGCCCACAAATTCAGGCCGCAAAAAGTCTAATGTCAATTGTGTCCCTGGAAAAACTAAAACAACCATTCCACACTTTTGCTTCAATCAACCACCCACCAACTGGCCATGGATCCAACTATCCACCAAGAGTTATCCGACGAATGTGGCACATTACTGTTACTTCATCAACTAGCGCAGGACCAGTCCGAACGCCCCACGTGGCATAAATACTTGACACTCACCGTGAGGACGTTGCGGAAGTTATTGAGACTCCTGAACGTGTTATCTAATCTGATAGTCTATGATATCGCCGATACTGAGCAATTGGGTGAACTAGGTTGTGTTATTATCAAGATAGGTCAAATGGCACACACTGGGTTTAGTTCTAAGCATGATCTGCCCCAGAACCTTGCTTTGGGGTACACGTGGCTCAGCTCATTGTCGAGAATCAATGACTTGATTAAGGAGATCCCACACGTCAAGAAGGCAAGGGAGGGAAGATCATTGGAGACAGTGTTGGAGGAAGAAGGTACGGGTGAGATCGAGTATGGGAGATACAGCTCCTCAACGATCCAATTGCTATCCCAGCCCAAAGTTGACCTTCTTAATTTACAAAGTCGTGACACGTTTCTAACGAAGAACCCTCACCCCACAATCATACCACTAGGTTCGTCGTCACAGATTCAGATAGTTGAACTCCCAAAGGACTACAAGAACGGACACGTCTCACTTCTGGCCAAATCTCCCAAGACACAACAGTTCTTGTATATCCCGCCCGCGTCTTTATCCAACACAGTATCCGACAAGAAGATCCAGGAGTACATCACGACAAAGAACATCAAGGGCGCAAGACGGCCAGCGTTCTTCGTCACGCTGGAGTCATGGCGGGAGTTCAAGAAGGTGCTACCTCTCATATTCTGCGTATTGGCAGAAACACCCGCGTTCAACAAGGTCACCACGAAGCCGTTCCACAAGGAGATCATGTATCAAGGTGACCTAGTCAAGTCACTGGATGACGTGATCGTAAATACATTCAACAAGTCAGGCATCAAGAGTCAATGTGATAACGTATTGCTCCGGTTCAACATGTACAAGGGTGCAGTTAGTGCCAACACGGGCAAGAATATCCCTGGGATGATCTGTGAACATATCTGGAACACCTACGTTGATTATTTCAAAAAGCATAGAGTTTTAGTCGAGTCGGATCGGAGCGAAGGGGTCGAGTTTGGATCCATGCTCTTGCATGAAGTCGTGAGATGGCATATCAAGCGATGCAATCTTGTTCGTGATGAACTAGACACGCTTCGTCAGGAGGTGAATGAGTATTGTGATGCGTTTGAGAAGAAAGTGAAAGAGGTGGACGACCGGGAGAGGACGAGTGGGGAGGCTAATCCTGGACTTGCTGAGTTCTTTCGTGGTGTCCAATCGGGTCAAATCCGACCTATTTTGCAGAGTGATGGTGGTATGATTTTGGTTGGTGATTTTAGGACTAGTAGTTTGCCGAGCCAACAACAAGAACCACAAAAACTGGAAGGAGAAGACGAAGAAGGAATAAAGAAACGGAGAGAGGAGGAAGAAGCAAGGGAACAACGAGAGGAACGTGAAAGACAACGAGTGGAAGAGTTAAAGAAGAAACGAGAGGAACGTGAGCGTCAAAGACAACAACAGGAAGCAGAAGAAGCGCTTCGAAGAAACGAAGAAGCAGTGAGGAAACTCAAGTCATTTGAAATGCTAGGAGGATTCAACTTTGGTCCCGAGATGATGAGAAAGATCGATGAAAACGAAAGGAGACGGGATGAAGAGCGGGAAAGGAAAGGACGAGAAGAACGGGAGAGGAAACAACGAGAAGAACGGGAGAGGAAAGCACGGGAAGAGCGTGCACAGGAAGAACGTGAAAGAAAAGCACAGGAGGAACGGGCAAGGAGACTCAAAGATGAACTCGATAAGAAACTAGAAACTAGACAAGGCAAACAGGGCCAGACCCTGTTTAAAGATTACAATCAATTCATAAAGATGGACCTAACGGAAGAGATTAGCAAACTCGAAGCCAACTTCAAAGCAGCCAAGAAAGCAGCTGACTCAACCAACACCCTAGATACCAAGGAGATTCTTGACTATGTCAAGTCGCACAAGTACGAGATTATGGAAAGTCCTGTTAGAGTCTCCCAAAGTCAATGGGATGATGTGCTCTTGCCGTACTTGAACGAGGTGCTTAATGAGATTGGCGCCGATCCGAACTACACAGTCGATGACTTTGATGCTGGTGTTGGCGAGGACGAGATACTAGGTCCTGAGAAGCGTGACGAAATTGCTTGGAGATTCGTCCAGCATAGAAAGACAACAATGTTGAAAGCACTCTCACGGAATACCATCAACACTTTATTTGAGTTGGTGACTGATCGTATCACTGATAGTACAGGTATGCTTTCTCCGCCAGGATCCCTCGACTTGAACTTGTTCTACGAAACAAGTCTTGAGTTCTTTAGCTGGGTCATTCTCCGAGAGAAAGAAACCCACAAGAGGTTGCGAGACCAGGAGCAAGAACTCATTGAGAGACTCGTTAGGGATGAGAAGAAGGTACGGGACAATGTTCTTGAGTCAGTCACTGTTAAGAAAAGAAGCATTGAGATTGATTTCGAACCTCGTAAGAAACCTAGACGTTAAATAGAGTCCAGCACAGTATGAATATAAACACTGAGAGTACCTTGGACAACTGGATGTTTGGTCCGCGACAAAAAAGACAAAAATGTTTATCGCTATCAAAGTTGTTGAAAAACTCGTGGTGGAAAAAAGAAACACTCTGACTCATGAAAAAAAAAAAATCTGCAACCACACCCAACCAAACCATCCCAAACCATCCCAAACCAAACCAAGCCAACCCCAACGATGACCACCACCAAGAACGTCTTGACACCATTCCTCAAGAAGCTAGTACACGCCCCACCCACACTCACACCCGAGGAATTAGCCCAGGCATTACGACTTATATTCCAGGACGCCGCGAACGACATCCAGACCGGAGCGTTCTTGACTGCGTTGAGCTTGCGGGGCTTGGACAAACAGGCAGAGTACATTGCCGCTGCTGGGACCACCGTGTTGGAGTTCGCAAAGACCATCCCCAAGGACAGCGTTGACGCGACGGGGTACATTGACATTGTGGGCACGGGCGGCGATGGGCAAAACACCTTTAACGTCTCGACCTCGTCAGCCATCGTGGCCGCCGGCATGGGGTTGCCCGTGTGCAAGCACGGCGGGAAGGCATCGACGTCGACGTCGGGATCAGCTGACTTGTTGGCGTCCTTGGGCGTCGACCTCCTGAAGGTTGACGAGACCACCACGCCTGCCATTGTCGCGAAGTCCAAGTTCTGCTTCTTGTTTGCCCCCTCGTTCCACCCGGGTATGGGATTGGTGGCTCATATCAGATCTCAGCTCGGCGTGCCTACGATCTTCAATGTTCTTGGTCCGTTGATCAACCCGATGCCGCTCAGGGCCAGGGTCTTGGGCGTCAACTCGCGAGAGTTGGGCGAGTCGTATGCTGTGGCTGCGTCGAAATTATCCAAGGGAAGAACGCTTGTTGTGTTTGGAGACGTGAAGTTAGACGAGGTGTCGCCATGTGGGATGACATCGACGTGGTTGGTTGACGAGGAAGGAAATATCGAGAGGGGGAAAATACAGCCTTCTGATTTCGGACTCCTGGAACACTCATTGGCGGATGTTGCGTCGGGAACACCTGCAGAGAATGCCGAGAAGTTGATGCTGATCTTGAGAGGCGAGGAGACCCACAAGGCAATCAAGGATTATATCTTGTTGAACTCTGCGTGCTTGGCCGTGGTTGCTGGTCTTGCGGGGTCTTGGAAGGAAGGTGTCGAGTTGGCCAGGAAGTCGATTGACAGTGGGGCGGCTCTCAAAGCATTAGAAGTATTTATAGATGCGTGTAAGGCGTAGTAAAAAACGAATAGACAAGTAGAAACAACAAGGAGTCATTGGTGTAGCTTTGTGTCAACCAGATAGAAGTCCAGATAATGCAATCTTATGTATGCATCACCGCGCGGTGATGCAACCTCCACCCATCCGAGATTTAACCTCACGGCGCCAGAACAAAAATAATAAATCAGGGGTAACAACCTAATCCACACACACACACCGAACACCAATGAACAAAGCAATCCACCACGAGCTCAGCACAGAATACGACACATTATTCCTCCTCCACCACCGGTCCAAGAACCAGCACCGGCAACAGCGATGGTACAAGTACTTGAACACGACGGTGCGGAAGCTCCGCAAGATCCTCAAGTTGCAGCACGACATCACCCGACTCCCGGCACCCTCGTCGCGAGCCGAGTTTAAGATCAAGCAGATGGTGGGTCTCGCGGAGGACGTGCTTGCGTTGAGCAGGGACGCGTACTGGGCGTATGCCGGGATCATTGAGCTCGCTCAGTTCTTATCGTTGGGGTTTGCGTTGATTGCGTCGCTTGCTAAGATCACGTTGTTGCTTCAGCAGATCCCCGGCGTGAAACCACTCCCGAAGAGAATCAGATCACTTGAGGAAGTATGCGATGGTCCGGTGCAGATAGAGGAAGAAGATGGGGAGGAGGAGGAGGAGGTGGTGGATGTGGATGTGGATGTGGAGTACGCTGTGTGGCACAGGTTTGGCAAGTCTCGTGCTGAATTACTAGAATTCAAGAAGAACGCAAGTTTCTTAACTGGTGTCATGGATAGAGAGGTCACTCCTATCGGTGGTATGCCAATGACGCTAGGGACATACCGGGATCTAGTGCTGTCCGGGACTGCGCCTGATATATTCACCGTGACGTCTCAATCAGTTGACAGCGCCAGCGACCCGTCATTCAAACGCAGGGAGGCTCTATACATCCTGCCCGCGGCATTAACCACCACAATCACGGACGATAACGTGCGGGAATATATGACGGAGGAGAACATACACTATGATCAGGAAGACCAGCTATGGGTGTCTCCGGAGGTATGGTGTAGTTTCAAACAGATCATGCCGGAGATATTCGCAGTTGTGTCTGAAGCAACCAAGACCAACTCGTTCTCAGTCACTTGCTTCCCTACTACGCTCATCATCGACGACACGCCAATCACGAGACCAAACGACTTGGAAATCACACCGGAGAACAAGTTCAACGTCATGTTGGGTATCCACACCCGACGCAGACAATGGAAGGCATACAAGACAAGCATCCTCATGAAGTTGACAAACACATACCCTTACCAGGCAATGAAGTACATATGGAAGCACTTCATCGCAGACTTCATGGATCTCGACACCGTCACGGAGTCACACTCCGAGGAGACGGTGGATTTCGGGGAGTTGTTATTCTTCGAGGTGACGCGATGGCACCTCCAGCGTCGCGCCGCCGTGCTTGCCAGATTCGACATCGCTGAACAAGAACTCAACTCCTTTATGGATGCAATAGCACTCAAAGTGAAGCACGCAGTAGGTGACGACGAAGAGGAGTTCTGCGAGCTTGAAGAAGCCACAAGCAAGGCAGCGGCTTGCAAACCACCTGGGAAGTTGCTTGGCCGGAAACTTCGCAGGTACGTTAGCGAATACCGCTGGTTCATGGACATGGACCTTAGGCAAGAGATCAGGATCGTTGAGGAGCCACCAGAAGATGGCATTTCCTCACAGGAGATAATCAGCTACGCACAGGCAAATAACTATGAGATTGGCGTAGGGAAGATCAAAGTGAGTTCTGGTCAATGGCGGGAGTTGTTGTCGTACACGCACGATATCTTTGCCCGGATCGAGTCTGATCCAAGGTATAAGGTCGATGAGTTTGTACCTGATCTTTCACTATCGAGCGACGAGATAGCTCACGCGTTCATCACGCACAGGAAACGGATGGTCAACAAGATGGTGGGGAGACCAACGGTGATTGTTTTGTACAAGTACGTCATGGATTGCGTGGTTGCAAAGTACGCGAAATTGGAGCTTCCGCCGTTTGAAAAGCTGGATATTGATTTAGACTATGAGGTTAGCCTTGAGTTCTATTGCTGGGTTATGGCTAGGGAGAAGTACGTCACGAAGGAACTACGAAGACAGGAGCTGAATGTTATTCTTGAGGTTGATCGTGCTGCTGCAAGATGCCGTGCTGAGATTATCGCGTCTTTGACACCAAAAAGGAGACACCTTGAAACTGGCAACACTTTCACCAAAGAGACAGAAGGTGGACAACCAGGAGGTAGACATAACACATGTATATGAACAAAACGGAACCCTCTAAATAATAATTAATACAGAACTATAAAAGCAAACTAAACTAACCAGATAATAAAAAAAAGAAAAACAAATTTATACAAAAAAACTCATAAAACACGAAGCAGCAACATCGGCTGCCTTTTTATTTTTTGGTGACTCTCTAATACAATGGTGCTTGAAATTGTTGTTGTGTTGGAATTGGGTGTTGAATCATGTTGCCAACCATTTCGTTGTACAAAGTGGTGCTCAACTGGTCAATGTCCAAACAAAACTCGTCATCGTAGTCTTCTTTCACTGCCGTGGTGGTTTCACCGTTTTGATGAGCGTTGGCAATTTCGTCAAAGTACGTAGGCTGTGGCACAACGTATGGCTGCACCACTGGAGATCTTGACGATTGTGGAGTGTGTGGAGAATGAGACGACGTAGACTCATATGACGATGAAGAATATATAGAAGCTGGTGTGTCCATTGACTGTTGCAGTGTCTGCAGGGATGGCGGTATAGGTACTGGGGAAACTGTGTGTGCGCCTTCCTCTTTGAGTTTTGGCTGTTTTGTATTCTTCTTGGTAGTAGTTTTGGACTCTTCTTCTTGTTCAACTTCTTCACGGACCTTGTCGGCAAACGGCATCAATTCAGGGTCAATTGTCTTATTCTTCTTGAGTTGTTTTCTCAACTTGTTCTTGATTCTGGACTTACCTTTAAAGCCGGCAGGCAAGAATTTACATTCACCTCCTTCAACGTGAATTTCACACCAGATTTCCGCACTGCTAAATTGTTCACCACACATGGCACACAGACCAGGGACGTTTGAGCGTTCGGTTGATTTGATGGCCTTGCCGTAGTTGAAATGGCGGGATTTAAGGTGAGTCTTGTAGGTGTCTCTTCTTGAGAAACCTCCGCTTGGATGGCATTTGTGGGTGATGTTGTTGTCGTCAATGTAGATGCTTCTGTCGTGGAATGGACATCTGTATGCCTTCTTGGTGGAATGCTTCTTCATGTGTCTGGTCAAGTAACCGCGGACTTTGAATTCGACATCACAGTGTGGACACTTGTATGATTGACCATTGTTTGAACCGGGAGTTTCCACTTCGGAGTAAGTTGGTGATTCGCTAGCTCCACTCAAGCTTCCTGGAGTCATAGAGTCTTGTTTCAAGATGTACTCACTACTGCTAGTGGGAGTAAGTCTCTTGTGGTCGTCTGGTTGTAATTTGAATGCGTCCAATTCTGCTCCGGGCATTTCCGTAAACTTCCATTCCAATTCTCCTTGGTCGTTCGTGAAGGGCAAGATTCTGCTGGTGATGCCGGTTGAGCACACGGTTGGTTTCAACACATCCTCATCCACTGGTTTCTCAGGAGAGTGTGTGCTGGTAAAGTTGCTCTTTTGTAAGCTTGGGAATATGCTTGGTTGTTCGGTATCTTCGACATCTTTCGTTGGCTTAGTCTTGGTAGTTGGTTCTTTGACAAGCATGACACTGCTGAGGGATGATACCAATAATGTGACGAGATATTCAAAAGCCAATCTCAAGATGGTATATAGACTGAAGGAGGAATCATTCTTCATCAGCAGGTGCAGGTGCAGGTGCAGGTGTTGTGGTGGCGGTTGTTGTTGTTGTTCTCTGGAGATGATGGCGGACATGGCTGACTGGTGGTAGTTTGTCCGAGTGAATAATGCTTATAAATTGTAAAACAAAAAAAAGAAAGTAATGTTTGAAATATAGTTCCAAATATCTGATTGAATGACCAATTGGTATCGGTTGTAATAAAAGCAAGGACACAGGGGCCAAAACTTGTTCTATATAAAGAAAAAAAAAATTTTTTTTTTTCTTGCTGTGGTGAGTGAGGTGAGTGAGGTGAGTGTGCGTTGGTTGGAAAAGAAAAGGGAACAAGTGCGTGACTTTTTTTTTTCTATTCCTTTGGGCTGTATGTATGTATGGGGGGAGTGAGTGAGTGGTAGTTTGCTGTGTGACTGTGTTTGTGTCTGTTGCTTAGTCAATCTGTTATAAGTGATGCAGGATAGCAGGGATTAACAGAAGGTGATAGATAAGACTATATGGGATGGTATTTAGTTGACAGTGGAAAGAAAAGAAAGAAAGAACAAATTTATTTATGGAAGAAAGTAAAGGAAGATGTGTCGTGGTTTTAATATACCCGCAAGGTCAAACTAAGCTTTGTAAGAATATAGGGGAGCCAGAACAAAGACAAACAAGAGAGAGAGAGAAAGAGAGAGAAAAAATTTTCTACCCTTAAACACAACAGACAACCACACTTTATTAACTAAAACAATACATACATACATACATAAAAAAAAAGCGAGAATTTTCTTTCTTTCTTCCTGCATTTAGTGTCTGTTGTCTGGCAGCCCTACATGCAGGACTAAACACTTTAGCCTCCAAAAAGTTTAAATTTTTCTCACTCGGAAATCGATGCTGATTCGTCTTTGTCCAATTTAGTGTCTGATGGCTGTTTAACTCAAGGTACACACACACACACACACAGAGTGTAATTATTGGCTGGTAACATGAAATTCTGCCAGCAACAGGAGGCTTACTTAATCTTGGCTAAATGCTATACCCTCCTGAGAATTGAAGTGTGCTGTTCCCTACCTACCCTACATTTTCTTGTTGCGTAGCAGTTTACGCTTTACGTGGGGCCTCATTGTCCTGGGAGGAGGGGGGGTCTTTACCCTGGGGTATTGTGTCTAACTCGATGTAGGTGTAAAAATTTCTGTTTTCTGTCTCCTGCGATTCTGTGGGCCGTATGTGCTATTTGCGGGATTTATGTCGGACAATTTTTTATGTTCATTTTAAGAGTGGACGCAGATTCGGCGGATTTTTGTTTTTCAACTTCACTCCCCGTCTTCTCTTGCCTTGCCTTACCCTTGCCCACACACACACACACACACACAAACCCTAAGCCCATACTTTTTTTTCCTTTTTGTAGAGACGAGTTTATCCATCCACTCCCCAAGGTTTGTGTCAACTGGAAAAATTTTTCATATTGTGAATACAACTCCGGCTTGACAAAATGTTGTAGATCAGGGCTATTGTTGGTGGATATCCCCTCCCACCAACACACGTTTGGGCTCTAATTATAGCACCAGTTTCTCCACTCATATATAAAAACGTCCCATCTTACATATCCTCCTCCTCCTCCACTCATCCGCTCGCCATGTCTTTCTCTTTCTGGGAAAACAAACAAAGACGTCACTGATCTCACAGTTTCATATAGTTTTGGCGAGATCCAGCATCGGGTTTAAATAGATCACAATCTCTGCTGGGCTTTCCCACCAACCATCAAAAAAATAATGTCTATCTAAAACACTGTCTTGACAATCAATGAGGTGATTTCTTAGGCATACTCAGACACTTATTCTTTATGCACACCTGCATTGTCAAAATTTAGAATGCATGGGTGGGTGTGTGCGTGTGTGTTCTAGATAGGCAGAAAAACCTTAATCCAATCTCTCTCATCAGTTCCATCGGAGATACCGTTTGTAGGGAGTTTGGATTAGCACAATGATGTCACATAACATCGGGCTTAGTGTCCCCCATAACTCCTGAGAGTTGTGATTGTCCCTGAGTACTTCTCCAACGTGCCAGCGTGCCAACGTGCCCAACTGTTGATATCCAAATGCCCGCAATCACCACCACTTCAAAACGTATTCTTTATTGCTGTTGGTGTTTTGCAGCACACGGCATTATGACGAACAAAAACCTTCATTGTCAAAAGGTGGTTTGGATAAAGTTGCCCATGCAGCTCCCCCAATTCATTGTTGTTACATAAGCGCCATTTGTTTGATCCTCACAGAATCCACATGGTTGATGGCTAGACGAACAAGTGCTGTCAAAATAACCTGTGGAAATTCTTGCAACCAAACACAACAACAAGAGGGTTTAAATCAGATTCGGGTTCTACGATCACGCGACCAGAAAAAGATCGGAGCGAAGAACAATCAGAGAGAGAAAAAAAAATTTTTTTTTTCTTTACTTTTGAATCCACATCTTTCCCCTTATCGTTCCTTGTAATTAAAATCCTTTCTTCTTCTACAACCAAAACCAATCCCGGCTCGACATCCCCCAGATACATTCTTTATATGCATCGTTATCTCCATCTTGCAAACCATATCTACTGCAACTTAACACCATGTCACCATCCACCCAACAGAACCCACAACTCTTAGATTTGGACCATCTCCCACTGTTTGATATAGCCACTTTCAAACACGACTCCATCACATACCACAAGGAAGACTCGTCCTACTGGTTTTACGAAAAGCTGAAGCAGTCCTTCCCAGGACAGTCCTTTGGGTTGCAAGTCGACCAGATCTTGTACCACACGCAATCGCAGTTCCAAGACATCTTGATCTTCAAGAGTACCAATTTCGGCAATGTCTTGGTGTTGAACGGAATTATCCAGTGCACGGAGAAGGACGAGTTTGCTTATCAGGAGTTAATCACTCACTTGCCGATCATGTCGCACCCCAGCCCCAAAAAAGTCCTCGTTATCGGCGGCGGAGACTGCGGGGTGATCCGTGAGTTGGTCAAACATGTGAACGACGGGTCGGTTGAAGAAATAACCATGGTTGAAATCGACGATATGGTTATTAAGTTACTGACAAAGTTTTTGCCCGAAATGGCCAAGTATCACAACCACCCAAAGTTAAATTTAGTAATTGATGACGGGTTTGCGTTCTTGAAAAATGCAAAGGACCAGTACGATGTGATTATCACCGACTCCTCGGATCCTGACGATGGCCCCGCTGAAGAGTTCTTCCAGGTCAATTACTTCAAGTTGTTGTTGAACGCGTTGAACGAGAATGGTATTGTCATCATGCAGTCGCTGGAGAACATCTGGTTGAACTTGAAGTACTTGGGTGAGTTGAAGTGCAAGGCATCGGAGGTGTTCAGCAATGTCAAGTATGCTCAGTGCTATATGCCAAGCTACACGTCGGGTCAATTGGGCTTGTTGATAGCAACTATGGACACCACCAAAGATTTGACGTCGCCTTTAAGGAAATTCCCACGGGAACAGGAGTCGCGGTTGTTCAAGTATTATAACCAACAAGTGCATGCCAGTTCGTTCATCTTGCCTACCTGGGCCGACGACTACTTAAATAGTAATTGAGTTTTTTTTGTAGTGTTCTTCCTTTTGCATCAATATTACAGTGTCTATGTACTGTGCCATTACGTAAGGAACTCCGATCAGACACAAACCTTTTTTGAGTAGTTGTACACTACCTTGCTTACATAAGCGGAGTGATTTTAATTTTTCCTTTTCCCATTTTGTTTTTTTTTTCTTGGGTGTGCACTTGAGCACAGAAAAAGAAAAATAACTAAAAAGTGTGTTTGTTTGTTTGTTTGTTGGTTGGTTGGTTGTTTGTGCGCTGTGTTTTTCCTCCTTGTCCAATTAGACACGACCGTTCGTGGAAAGGAGAAAAAAATTTTTCTCCCATCCACACACCTTTTCCCTCCTGGCTGTCTCTCTCTCTCTTTTTTTTGTTTTTGTTGTTTTAGAAAGTGTGTGTCCTTCTACCAAAACCATTTTCCAGTTCTCTCGAGTAGTGTATCAATAATCAAGTTCTCTCAAGGTTGCAAAACAACTTCACCCATCCCCACTACATCACCAGAACATGTCCAATCAAGAAGAAGACTTTTCGCAAAACATCGACGAACAACTATTACAAAACGTCGAAGACTCCTCCTCACCAGACGTCAGAATTAAGTTGGAAAGAATTGCTCACGCTGCCTCCTTGTCAAAACCACAACAACAACAATCCCAATCCCAGTCCCAGTCCCAGTCCCAATCCCAACAAGTGTCCCCACAACAGCAACAACAACAACAACCACAGCAACAAGGAACCAGTTCTGCAGGCTCCTCTTCTTCCACCAGAAGATCCAAGAGGAACCACACCGACACCAGCAATTCGTCGGCCTCGATTCCTGACAGCAGCGCTGTTGCCGCTGCTGCAGCTGCCGAGTACAAGAAGCAGTATGAACAATTGCAACAGCAACAGCAACACGCCCAGCAGCAGCACTTAGCAGGCTTGCCGCACCAACCGCAACAGGTGCAACTCCAACACCAACAACAGCTCGCCCATCACCACCACCAGCAGCAACACCCACAGTACCCCCATGACTTGGCCGGTGGACCTGCCCCAGACGACTTGTCCGAATACAACATCCAAATCCCGGACCCAATCATCGATTCCAAGCTGAAAATCTACCCCGTCAGTGAGAACACCATCACGGCCGATGGTAATTTGATCACCCGGCCATACCCTGAGCAGGTGTTCCAGAGCCGTGACGAGTTGAACGAGTTTATTACCGAATTTGCGCGTGATAATGGCTTTGGCGTGGTGATTGCCCACTCCAATAAAAAGGCAATCTACTACACGTGTGAGCTTGGTGGACGTTACCGTCATAAGAAGAACAAGAAGGTGGACCCAACCAAGCAGATCGATGTTGGCGATGGGTACATGTTGGACCCGGATACCAAGACTAAGAAGTTGAAGTGTCCTTTCGCCATGACCGCGTCGTACAGAAAGACTAATAACGTGTGGACGTTGAGAACTACCTGTAATGAACACAACCATCCACAGTTGGACCCATTGAGCAATCACCCAATGTTGCGCAAACGCTCCGATGAATTAAACGTGTTGATCTTGGAGTTGTACAAGCTTGGTACTAAGCCATCGCACATTGAAAGCAAGATCAAAGAGGACTACCCGGATGTGTTGATCAAGAGAGAGGATATTTACAATGAGATTAGAGGCTACAAGCGCAAGTTGAAGAAGCAATCGAACCGTATCGGATACAACAGTCCTTCCAGAATCTCCACCGCTCAGTTTAAAAAGAGGATGATTTCCGAGCAAGCGGCTGCGTCGTCGAGAAGCGCCGCCACCAAAGCAGAAGCAGAAGCCGCCGCTGCAGTCGCTGCTGCCGCTGACGCCAACGCGTTCTTGCAAGGTGCCGGCAATGAACAGTCCTCGAACGACTACGAACAATACCAACACCACCAACAACAACAGCAGCAACAACAACAACAGGTGTCACACCAGCAACAGCAAGAAGAATTCCAGCGTCAATTTGCAGCTGCACAGGCTCAAGCCGTTGCTGCTCTGCAACACTTGGACGAATCGCAGTATCAACACTACCAGCATGAGTTGAACGATAATGATAGCTCGACTGCTGCTGCAATCGCTGCTGTTGCGAACGCAAACCGTCAACACCACCATTATGCGGATAATGCCGATTTGTCCATGGATAACATCGACAGTAGATTAGTCGGGGAGTAAACCTGGATCTAAAAAAGAGAGATACATATCTGTGATTACCGTTTTTATCTAAATTATGACCCTCTTTTAGTTATTGAAACAAAAAAAAAAGAAAAAATAATGTGTATATTAGTTAGTTTAGTGTTTATTTAGTTGATTTTTTTGTTGTTGTTTATTCTTCTTCTTGCCCTTAGTTAGTTAGTTAATTAGTTAGTTTCTGTCAGGGAAAATATCGTATGAGGATTCAAATATACACAACTATTTAGAATGACGAGGTAGTTGAGGTATTTATAGTGAAAATTTTGCAGTAGTTGCCCGATGGGACTCGGTGCTGGCTACCAACTAGAGGTCCCAGAGCACGGCATTTCGCTTATGCAACCACGGTCAGTATATCCTTTGCGGCATTACTTACGAGGTGTGCATACAGCGGTTTGCACGTGACAGTTTCCTATTTAGTTTCATTTTAATCGTTTAATAACCCTTTGTCCTACGACATCGACTCCAATATCCCTATAGCTTCGCTTCTTTCCTCGAATAGTTTCGCAAGCTGACTCACCTTGCGGCCCCTAATCACCGGTTTCTTCAACGGCGTCGTTATCGTCGTCGTCGTCGTCGTCGTCATCGCCCCACCAGGCGTCCCCGTGCCGCTACTAACACGCGTCGGCGTCGATGGGCTCGCCCCCAGTCTCTCTGTTTTCTTGGAGACGTTACTAAACTTGTACTTCTGCGGCGGGAACTGGATCAGGACGTTAGATACGTCCGAGAGGGTCTTCTTATGCGCTGGTCTCGGCATGGAGTACTCCGATTTGGTACGTTGATGTAGACTTGGTTGTGGCTTTGGCATTGGTTGTGGTTTTGGTGTCGTTGGCGTCTCGTTGAGTTTCAAGTTCAGCAACACGTTTGTGGTTTCAATTGACTCCGTTTCTTCTTCTTCCGTGGTGGTCTCGCTCTCTTGGTCCAACGTGATGTCGTGGCTCAAGTCGTACGAGGAAGTATCGTGAAGTTTGATCTTGCGGGGCGACGTCTTTGACTCCTGCTCGAGCTTCCCGCTGATGGTG
The DNA here is from genome assembly GCA_026724345.1 of Candida sp. AC06. Lineage (NCBI taxonomy): Eukaryota > Fungi > Ascomycota > Pichiomycetes > Serinales > Debaryomycetaceae > Candida > Candida sp. AC06. The sequence continues at coordinate 23,059 of JAJSEA010000230.1, forward strand.
TCGTCGATGGAGTAGACTTTGAAGTGGGGACGGATGTCATGCCAGTACTCTAAGAGGTTCTTCAAGAACCGGTTTATGATCTGGATATGTGTCGTGTTGTTGGAAACAACCTCGTGGCTGAGACTATGCGACATGCTTTTGGAGATGGTCACGGAGGTGTGTTTTGTGGTTTCGTTGCTTGTGGTTGTCTTGTGAAGCATGTCGAGGATCTGTAATAGTAACTGATCGTAATGCACTGTCTCCGGGGAGCCGTTCAAATTTGTAGTGACTCTTTTCAATGTATTGAGGGTGTATTTCAAGTCGTCTTGCATCGGTAAGGATATCCAGTTAATGTCGATTAATGGAAACGGCAACTCCATGAGGATCCTCTTGAATACCGTTGCAATTGAATACAAGTCCCAGTCATTGATCCAAATCAACTGGTTTCTCAAGATGCACTGGTACAAGATATCACATTTTAGTTTGTTTCCCGGCTTGTAGAAAATCAACTCGACTTTGTTGCAATTTGTCTCGACAATCTTGAAGATCTGGTACAAATGATGATGGAAAATCGCATGCTGGTTGATGTCCAACGTGACCAACGGGTTCAATATCGGCTGGTACATCATCGACAACGTCAACTCGGCAATCTGGATATCGTGTCGGTATACATTCAACGAGATCTTCAAATGCGTTATGTCCATGTAATGACTTAGTTCACTCAACGTCTTGCAATGTATAACCATCGTGTGTCCCTGCTCACCACGACTCGTTGCGTCCAACATCATCAACTCATTCTCCATCGCAAACGCCTCCAATAGCCTATCCAATTGCTGGAGGTTCTTCCTCGTAGAGTTGAAGTTGTACAATATGGACGAGATCGACTTAATGAACCAACTGTCATGCACGGTGAATATCTTGACCAAGTTCTTCAAGTCCCGTTCGTTGTTGCTCGTAAGGAACGATTTCAAGAACTTGACTCCCCACATCCACGAAATCTTGTTCAACCCACAGCTAAACATGATCAACACATAGGGTTTCACGGGTAAGCACCCCATCATGATCGGGAGGAACTCGTTGTAGTTGATGAGCTCGGGGGATGGAAGGTACGATGTGTCGAATATATATATCGGGTAATTTGTCGTTGGATCCCGAAGATCAGTCTTATAAAATATCCTGTCCATATTTGAAACACACTGCTAATGGAATTTTGTCGGACCAAATGGAGTTGGTAATGTTATAGGGAGTGTTTATGTCTGGGACTAATGTCAGGAAGGTAATGACTGGCTAATGAATGGAAAGAGATCTTAAACGGGTGTTATTTAACTTATACCAGGGGGGAATGGACAAACTAGAGCAAAGCAATGGGCAATAGGGAAGTGGAAAGGGAAGGAGGAAAAAAAAACGTTGTGGACAGGACAAAGACAAAGAGAGACAATACATAAACATCGCGTGTATCGGTGGGGGGATTTCCCTGGCGAGAGTTTTGTACCAAAGGAGGGAAAAGTGAGAAAAAGGCAAAAATGTACGACGGGATAAAACACACCCACACCCAGTAGAAATGCTACCAATGGGCATCGATAGTTGGATTGCTGATGCAAGATGCGTTGTACTTGTCTCCAGAGATGGTGATCTGTGAGTGGATACCACTATGGTACTGCAGGATACTCTGTAAGACGCGTGAAACCAGTGTGCCTGATTTGCTGAAGCAGGATGTAACCTATGGGTACTGCCCCCCCCATAATACTTACTCTTATTAAGCAATTCTGTGCTAATCAATATAGGTTAGTCTCTGGTCTTCTTTGTCTCTGACTCTCCCCGTATATCCCTTCTCCTGTTGTTGACCCAGTTCAATGTGGTTGCATTTTTATGTGCAGTCCCTTGATATTTGCCACTCTCAGAAAAACTTCCAACAACAACGACAGCGACAGAGGCAATCAAACACTGTGAGAAAGAGAGTGAGGAAAAAAAGAAGGCAACGAAAAACTATTCACCCCAGCAACAACTTACCCAACCCACCCTCTGCTTCTTGTAATATTTCTGTATTCCTACCCCATTCTTGTCAATTAGGCCCAAACTGATTTCATCATAGACTACCCTCATTTTGCCCGTTTTAGAGAGAAAGGAAGCTAGTTACACACCACCAGAGAGAATCATGGCCCCAGCACAAGATCAATCCAAAGAGCAAGACAAACAGCCACCGGCTGCCACCAAAGATCAACCACCCGCCAAAAAATCCGTTGAGAAGGAAGAAGAGTTGTCGGAGGAAGACCAGCATTTGAAAGATGAATTGGAATTGTTGGTTGAGAGGTTGAACGAACAGAGCCAAGACAAGGCTTTATACAATAAGTACTTGGACACTTTGAAGACATTCATCAAGGAATCAACCACCTCGATGACTGCGGTTCCAAAGCCATTAAAGTTCTTAAGACCAAACTACCCGTCCTTGACTGAACTATATGACAAGTGGAACAAGCAGTACGGAGAACAAGACGAGATTGTTGTCAAGTTGGCGGACATTTTGTCGGTGTTGGCAACCACATACTCGGACGAGGGCAACAGAGATTCTTTAAAGTATAGATTGTTGGCATCCGATGAGACCATTGCTGATTGGGGACACGAATACATGCGCCATTTGGCTTTGGAAATTGGCGAATCGTACCAAGAAAACTTGGGCGTTGACGAATCATTGGTTGCTAAATTGGTGAAATTGGCCTTGCAGATTATACCATTCTTCTTGAAACACAACGCTGAAGCAGATGCCGTTGATTTGTTGTTGGAGATTGA
>JAJSEA010000231.1:0-11974 GCA_026724345.1 Candida sp. AC06
GGATGCGATTCCTTCAACACAGCGGTGATTTTGTTTGGGTCTTGCAACTCGTTCAATTGAAATCTTAGCTTGTGGACGTTGGAAAGGTGTATTGGCTGCGTCCAGAGATTAACTCTTTCTTCGTCGTTCTGCACGTCGGGATACACATTGTCCAACTGGCTCAATATGCACTGAATAATGTATGGGACCACCTTCTTGTCTAATCTTGCCTTGACATTCAAGTCAACTCCAAACGTCTGGTTAACATTCGAATCGTAGTAATTGTCGTACAAAGTCACAACTGGCTTGAATCTTCCCGTGCCGTAGTTCTCAATCAAGAACTTCAAATCGTTGACTGGGTTGATGGTTTCCTCCAACAACACCAACTCGTCGCTAACAGTTTTTAGGTTGCTGATTCTGTTGGCAAAGCTGGAAAGAAAGTCAAAGGTTACCTTTTTGATAGCTTTCAATCTGTCCAATTCACACTTTTGCATAAAAGTCAAGTGGTCCATTGCCAACTCTTCAAACTCACACCTCAACTTGTCAAGCTCGACAACTGCACTGAGATAGAGCGTGTCGATGTTGTTGACCTCACTGATCAACTTTGGCAACTGCGACTTGTCGTTGAAATCCACAGTGTTGACACCCATGGCTTCCTTCACATCATCAAATCTAAATGACAATGTCTTGGCCAATGAGGAATCGATAACATGTTCATTTTCGACACCAGACAACTGAAATGCTAAATCCTTCCATTGGTAGTAAAACTGAGACGAATTGATGAAGGACTTACCCATAGAGCCCACAACTCTGAGGAACTCGTTTCTGATCAAGTCTTGCCCAAACACTTCTGCCTTGTCCAAGTTCTTGTTGAACTCCGGCATGTTTTCGAGCAACCATTGCGTGATGCTGCTACCCGTGGAAACATTCTGGTACGTGCCCAAAATTGGAACCTTGTGTGGTGCCATCGGGACATTGGACAACATGGCTCTAAGTAAGGCCCTCATTTGTTTAGTGTCATACTTGGCGTGGGTAAACAGATAAACTTCGGTCTCTTCCTCGTCCTCTGGATCAAGTTGCTCACCATCGTGTCCATTGGCACTTGATGCCCTAGTGCTTTCTTTACTGGCGTGCTTCCCAGCACCTTCTCCCAACGATAATTCCTTGAGCTCGTCCTGCAACTCCTGTTCGCTGAAATGCGACTTGAACTCCTCCAACATTCTGCACTTGTTGAAGTATTTCTTCTGGATTTTGTCCACAGCCACTTGGTGCAGCTTTAACAGCTTGTACTTGTCGTTCAACGTATACTCTGAGAACCTGACACGTTGTTCGTGTTCCTTGCACCACTTCTCGAAAGGCTGTAACACGCCCGACTCGATATTCTCGGCAATGTTCAAGTGGTACTGGCCCTGCTTGTAGAAATTCTCGTTCATCTTGGTGTAGGTGTTCTTGATAGTCGAGACATAGTCGTCATTCAGCTGCCGTGAACTGGTGGGTTTCGTGTCAGAAGCAATTGACTCCAACGAGTTGCCGTAAATCATTTCCAGCTCCATTCTCTTCTCAAAGAGCTTGATGAAGTCATTGTTCTCCAAGATGCCCTGGTGCAACTGTAAGAATAATTTCTCGAACCCCTGGTGGTAGTCCTGGGTCCAAAAGTTCTCTGCAAACGACATGATCTGTTGGTTGTCTTGGTGGGTACGGCAAGAAGAGTTTTGGGTGGTTGAGATTTTTCGAAAGCCTGCTATTTTTTTTTGGTTTGTTTATGATTTGGTTCCTGGCGGAGAGAGAGAGCGCACTGTGTCTGACGTTTTTTTTTTCTTCTGTTGTCTGTCGTGGCAATTTCAAGCACCCGCGGTAACTTTATGTGTTGCTGGCCGTGGCTGTTCTGGAATTGCCCTGCGTGGCTTGAAGTGGAACCGGCTGTGCTTTGTGGTTGGAGCGAGGACGGAGTTGAAGGAGCCAGAGTAAACATGATCAAGGATTGCCAAACAGCCAGGCGGTATACCGTCTTCTGTTTGTTGTGACGAGATCCCTTTGCTCTTTGAGGAATCTTTTTTTAGATCAATTACGAAGCGCCCTGGTCACCAAGACAATAACACCACGTAGCCGTGGGTCAAGCCATATAGTGCACGTATTACGTAAGCAAAAGGATAGCGCGATAGAGATAGCCTCGACAATGGTTGTATATCATTGACACAGCTAGCTCCCCTCGCCTTCATCGATGTTGGTTCTGCCGTTTCGTCTAATGCGCTACAAATTTAATTCTGAAACACATGAGATCGTGGTTTTGTTTTCCAGTAGTTGCTTCTATTATTAGTAACAATAACCTCACTTGTCAACACACTCTTGGTGTTTGACTCTGAGCCATGCTAAACTGTAACCATTGAACAGCGTCTTAGTTTTCTATATCATGGGTTCGCGAGCCGCGTTCCGTGCGGAGATGTTCTATCGATTTCTCCAGCGAAGTAGTGCCCTGGGGCGAAAAGACGAAAAATCATGGCTCTCCCACCCATCAATCTTCTTCCCAGGACCAATGCTACAGCCAACTATGATACTACGTAACTCCTACTCAAGAGTCTGCAAAAGAACGATACTCCACACACGTCGTTTTACGCAGTCTTTTCTTGCGGCAAACGAATCCCCGAAGAAAGAAACGCCACCACCTCATGAGAATGGATTGTATTTTGGCAAGTTCACCAAGGAAGAATACGAAGAAGCCAAGAAGGTAATTGAAGACCAGATCTCGAAGCTCGAGGGCCAAATCAAAGGTGATTACAACATTCGTGAAAACATTGGCAAGATTGCGCAGTTTCCAGAACCTAGTGACAAGACCTCATCGCCAACAAAGATCAACAATTTGACTGACTTGTTCACCCAGACTATAAAACTAACTGGGCCCTTGCCGTTGAGTGCGTACATGAGACAATGCTTGACGCACCCGGAGTTTGGGTATTACACCACAAGAGACCCATTGAGCTTGAGAACGGGGGATTTCATCACGTCGCCGGAGATTTCGTCCATATTTGGAGAGATGATCGGGATATGGTACTTTAGTATCTGGCAGCAGCAGAATTTTCCAAAGAGCATACGATTCATAGAGTTCGGGCCAGGTAAGGGTACTTTGATATTTGACGTGTTGCAGACTTTCAACAGGTTTGTGGAGAAGATGGCTAAAGAGAAGCCAGAGATTGAGATAGCCCTCATTGAAGCATCCAAAGTCTTGCGTCAAGAACAGTGGAAGTTGCTATGCAGCGATGATCAGCCTTTGGAAACCACTGACGAAGGTTACAACCAGGCGGTGACGAAATGGGGAAACAAGATCATGTGGTTGGACACGGAAAAAGATATTAAACACGACGACGACATTGCCAATTTCATAATTGCCCACGAGTTCTTTGATGCATTGCCTATCAAAGGATTTATCCGTGAGGAGAAAGGGTGGAGAGAGTTGATGGTTGAGCATACCCCTAGTGTCAACAACACCCAACCAAAGCTAGAGTCGAAGGAAACACCAGAAGAAGGAGACGAGTCTTTGAATACAGAGTTCCACTTGACTATTGCACCTAAGGAGACGCCTTCTTCAATGATCCCTCAGATTAGCAAACGGTACCGCGACTTGCCTGTGGGGACAAGAATCGAGATTTGTCCAGACGCCGAGTTGTACATCATGAAGATGGTGCAGTTGTTGAATGACTCCAACAAGGGTGCAATTTTGGTTATTGATTACGGCACGGCAAATGAGATACCCTCCAACTCCTTGCGAGGAATCTACCAGCACAAGTTTGTCTCGCCATTCTGGAACCCCGGTGAAGTCGATTTGTCAATTGACGTGGACTTCGAAAACCTCAAGCTTTTGGCCGACAACGTTGTACAGAGCTACGGCCCAATTCCGCAAGGTGACTGGCTCCACAATATTGGCATTGGCTACAGAGTCGACCAGTTGTTGAAAATGAATGGTGAAGCCCCACACCGTCAGGATAAGATCTACGGAGCGTACAGGAGGTTGACGGACAAGGACCAGATGGGTAATATCTACAAGTTTCTTGCTCTCTTGCCCAAGGGGTCACAAACTCCACCTGGTTTCTAGAGTGTTTCTGTATGTACATAGTTTAAAGAACAACCACTATAAAACTCTGGCTCGATTCGTAGATTCGCCATGCCCAGACCAGCCGAGAAGCAACAAAAGAAAAAAAAAGGCGCAACGAGAAGGAAACGGAACCAGCGAAAGCTGGAAAAAAACCGACAACCACCAAACTGTTGAGACAACCCAAGACAGCACCACCAACACCAACACCAACACAATGGCATCGGAAGATTGGAGAAGAATAGACATTGACGCATTAGAGCCAGAAAACCACTTGACCAAGGAGGAACTATTGCCCACCGACATCCCGCCCACGTCGCTCGACCAGATCCAGGCCGTGGCCGGACAAATCAGATCGAGCTTATCGTCGGGCCAGTTCCAGCAGGCATTGATATTGGGGTTGGACAACGTGCCATACATAGCCGACGAGCAGACCAAGGAGTTGCATGCAAAGACCATATTCGAGGTGTTGTGCTCCATTAGAAACAACAACAACGCGAACGACTTGACCGGGTTTGTCAAGGGGTTAAGCAACGAGCAGCAGGACGTTTTGATCAAGTACTTGTACAGAAACATGAGCAGTCCTTACGGGCAGAAGCAAGGGGGGTTGTTGTTGAACTGGTTCGAGAAGACCGTGGAAGTAACTGGCATTGGCTCAATTTCTCGTTACTTGACTGATAGAAGAACTGTTTGAATAACGAAACACAAAACAAGTTATATATTAAGTAGGAATTGAAACGAATAAATATCTTGAAGAGATAGAAAAAAAAAGGTAGAGAGACGATAATAGTTATTATTTTGTTGGAGATACGTCGGCACTGTTGAATCTTTGGCTCTTTGATCTGTCGATTTTGTAAGGCGAAACCGACTTCTTTTTATGGGTAGGTTTCTTTGATGGCGAGGTGTTGAGCATCAACGACGATGGCTGCAATGCTCTGGTGTTTATCTCCGATGGAACGATGCCCAAGTCGATATTAGTAAAGATCGGGTCGTTGAGCTGTTCTTTCAATTGGAACTCCAAGTTACTAATCTGTTCTTTCTGGAAACTAATTTTGTCATTCAACTCAGCCACAACTCCAGCGTGTTTCTTTTTCAATTCATGAGCATCGCCACTCCTCTTTTGCAATATCTCAGTCTTGTATTCCCACTTGTCAATTAGGTTTTTCAAGTGCTGGATTTCGTCTTCCTTTTCGTTGAGCTGGATTTTCTTAGACTCAATGATTTCATTCAAGGCTCCTACTTCCGACTCAAGCTTGGCCACATCGCTGAGACGCATCTGCTTCTCAATAGCCAAGTCAGACTGCAACTCAAACTTCATGGATTCGACTTTATCGCTGGCCTGGGAGGATTCAACCTTCAACTTTGAAATCTCCGATTCGAAGCGAGCAATCTCAGTTGCGTGGGCAGCTTCTTGCACCTGCTTGTCTTTCTTTGCCTCCTCCAATTGGATGGTCAATTGCTCAACTTCGGCATTGATAGTTTCAAGGACTTTCTTGGTGTCAACTTCACGCTGCTTCAATTCCTGGATCGATTTTTGGAGATGATCGGATTCTGCGGCGCGCTTCGTGGTCAATTGCTTGACAACCTCATCGTGTTTGTCACACTTGTCCCTTAATTGGGTCACTTGACCATCTCTCTCGCTAAGCTGCTTGACAAGCTTCTCCACTTCGTTCTTCAATCCTTGGTGGACAGCCTCAACTTGATCTGACTTTGTTTTCAACGCTTCATTTTCAGCAGCCAACGCAGCAGATTCCTTGGAAACTTCACTTAATTTATCCTTCAATGCTTGATTATCGGCATCAACTTCTTGCTTGGATTTAATCAATTGGGTGTTATTCTTCTCATGGGTCTGCTCTAACGAAGCATACTTGGACCTCCAGTTCTCTTCAATAGCTCCCTTTTCCTTTTGCAATGTCTCAACTTCACACTTGTACTTTTCAAGGGACTCTGTCACCGACTGCTCTTTCTTTGATGCAGCGGCATGCAATTCCTCCACCTGCGTCTTGTGCTTTGCTTCCTTTTCTTGCAAGGTTTGTTCTAATTCAGCGACTTTCTGGGACAATTCTTCAATATTACCATCCTTAGTAGCAATCAATTCATTTAAATGATTGCTTTCCTCGGTGGACTGGTTCTTTGATTCTTCCATTGACTTGGTCAAGCTTTGAATAGTCGCCTCCAATTCTGCGATAGTTGCAACTTTATCGCTAATTTGACGCTGCATTTCCAGTTCGGCATCGGTAAACCTCTTGCTAGCGTCATCCAATTGTTGTTGTGATGTCTTTTTCAATTTCTCAGTAATTTCAACAACGTGGCATTCATGCTGTTGGATTAATTCAGACTTTGTTGCCTCGAAATTATGGTTGATGTCTTCGATTTCAGAGTCATGGGCAGTCACCAACTGGTTTATCTGCTCTTGGTGTTCACTCTGCATGTCCAACCCATCTTGTCTAAGCTGGTTAATGGTGGCTTCCAAGCTGGCTAAAACACGAAGGAGCCCGGTTGATTCTTCTTTGAAATCAATAAAGTCTTGCTTGATTTCTTTAATCGATTGCACGTACTTGTTACGCAACTCTTGCTTTTCATTCTTCAACACTTCAATTTGTTCAGCATAATCGTCTGCAACCGTATCAGTGCTAGTTGATCTCTGGGCCAAGCTTTTCAAGTAAAGTTTGGAGTTCTTCTCAATGAATGGATTGGAGTCCAACGAACGGCCCGTTGGGTTTGACTTCAATCTAACACGTTTGATAGCAATTTTTTCAGGACTGATGGTGACAACTCTTGATCTCTTGGCAACTATCTTAACAGGGCTGTGGCGACTGGAAGACACCGTTGGGCGCGTGTAACTTGGTGCTCTTCTGACCAGCTTTGTCGTCTCAGTAGTTGGAGCAGCAGCTGGGGGTTTGAAGTTCTTCACCAACTCGGCAACATTTGTCAAGCTTGACTTCGTCAATGAAGGGTTACCGTACGGGTCTAAATTTAAAACAAATTTTAAGTTCTGGTGCTTGAAAATGAAGTTGGTTATCAAGTTGTCGGATCTGACATTTTTTGGGTTCACCAACAATTGGGTAATTGCAGAATTATTCAAGTTTGCAAAGGCATTATTGACAGCAACACCTTTCTTTTCATTGCCCATTAAATCAATAAACGTGGTTCTTGCGTTGTGATAATAGAAAGTTATGACGAGGCAGCTGCGAGAAGAATGGGCATTGAACTCGGTGGCCTGAGTTGCCCTAGTCTTGCAAATCTGCTTCCACACATCATGGCTGAACTTGACTCTCTTCAACGTGCTTTCAAAGTTCTGCACATGCTTGAATTCAGACAACGACGTGTCTAACAAGTCCGTAACGTGCTTGTTTTTGGAAATCTCAAAGGCTGTAACAAACGCAGGACCGTCAAAAGTGGAGGCTTTACCAGCAACCAATTGCTTCAACATAGTTGTCTTGCCGCTTGCTGTTGGCCCCATTAAAAGGATACACGAGTTGGATGTGTCATTGATCAATTGGGAATACGCATGGTTTGACTCGTCAAAGACATGTTCAAAGCTGTACTCCGTCTCATTGAAGCTGATCGTGGTCTCGGAGATTTGATGAAAATGGGGAGACTCTCCGGGAGTGGTAGCCGAACCCTTGACTTTGAGGAATAAAGGGATGGACGCCATGCTGATTGATGATTGAACAGTGGTGTATTTATGAGTTTAACGAAGGGCAGAACCAAGAACAATCAAACGAGGGAGGTTTCTGGTGATGAGACGAATTTTCTGTTGTCAATCACCCGAAAACGTAAACAAACAAATCGCTTTTTTTTTTGGCGGCGGTTTCGCGACAGCACAATATGCAGGAAATTTATTGGTCAGTCACGTGAAAGATGTCACGGTTCCCAAATCATTTATATTTAGGTACCGTCGGGTCTGAAGTCGTGCTTGAGTACTCCAGGATTCGGCCATCTTGCTTGTAGAAGCTAGCCAATGGCGCTCGGCATTTGAAAGACGCATTCAATTTGATCTGCAATGGCAAACATCTTGTAAGAGAGACCTGCCCTTCGTTGTCGATCATCAAGACATCTCATGATCACACGGTATTCGTCCAGCCAGCTCATTGATCACCGTTCGATCTCCTGTTGTTTGTAGGGAAATGACCATCGTACACTACCCTATTGGTTCATGCACGCTGCCCTGTTTTGCTTCCTTTCTTTTTTCTTGTTTAGATCGAGCTGGTGGAACTAACCACTGTCATCCAACGGTTCCGCTTGCTCTTGGTCTTCACGTCGTTTCAAGATGCCATTCGTGCCTTACTAAACCCGACTGTTTGTCGCTACAGTTTAATTTGCAACGGTCCCATTTTTTGACTAATCCTTATGGTCTGCCCATGCTGTCCCCGCTCACGTTCCGATATCACCGACTTCCTTCCAAGAAAATGGAGGAGATACACGAGCATATTTTTGTACGCTTAGCACAATTGACCCAAAAATAAACAAAAATGGGCTGCTTTGGGAACGGCAAAATGCGATGAGCTCCCCGGCGCACTATCTTTATGGTTTGCATAATCTCAACGATCCGCAGCTGAAATTATTGCACTAGCGTGATCAGCTAGAATTATAATATCTACCTTCGGAATGAATATTAGCTTTGCGAGTGTCGGCTAGGGGGGGGACCCGATCCCTGCCTGACCCCACATCGGGTCTCTTCCAAGATGTTGGTGGACTGCCTGAATTGCGGCCAAGGGCTACACGTTGAGCTGCTCCGGGTGTCGACCTACCCGAAACCAAGCATGCCTGATTAGGGTCGAGCTTTGTGCCAAGACCCTCCAATAATGGGATGGGATGTCACAAACAACTGCTATTGGTCAGAGCGGAACACAGAAGGCGTACAAAGCTCTTAAAAAGGCGAACATGCATCCACTCTTGGCAGACTTAAGATTTTGCAGTAACAATGAGAAACAAAAAAAAAACACGATTCCACTGGGCTTTATTTACTCGTTTCCTCTACTACTATAGAGTTTATCGATGGAGTTATCGATTCCATCTCTCGTACTGGCACGCCTAGGGCTATGAGAATCTAAATATCCTGGTACTATGTCTTTTGTGTTCAGCTGCAGCACAATCTGATTGGACAGAATTATGACTCCGCGGATTCGCAAACTATATTATCCGTGCTTCTAATGAACCCCACGGTTGGGTGATGGGGCCATTTAAAAACACAAGCAATCCCACAAATTCTTGGGGATTGCTATTGTTGTCCCTACTGCATCTAGTCTCCTAACCAACAAAGGTCCACCATGAAGTACTCAATTGCTGCTTGTCTTGCAGCTTTGTCGCTTGCACTCGCTGAAAGTTCTGATTCTCCAGACTCCACCATTACCGAAGCTCCAGAGTCCACTGCTGCCGACGACAATCCGTATGCTACTTTCCCATCGGTCCCACGTACCGCAAGCATCAACGGTTTCGCTGATCCAATCTATGATGAATACCCAGAATGTGCCAAGCAATGTTTGTTCGAAGACACCGGTCTGACCCCATGTCCATACTGGGATACTGGATGTTTGTGTGTCATGCCTCAATTTGCTGGCGGTATCGGTAACTGTATTGCTGAGAACTGTCAAGGCGAAGACGTCGTTTCCGCCACCAGTATTGCTAGCTCCATTTGTTCCTCTGCTGGTGTTTGGGAACCGTACTGGATGATCCCTTCTAGTGTCTCTGAGGCTTTGGAATCCGCTGCCACTGCCATTGCAGCCACCACTGAAGAGGTCGAGCCTACTGAAGAACCAGACACTACCATCACCGACGCACCAACTTCTTCCGCTACCGCCACCGCCATCGCACGTACCGCAAGCATCAACGGTTTCGCTGACCCAATCTATGATGAATACCCAGAATGTGCTAAGCAATGTTTGTTCGAAGACACCGGTCTGACCCCATGTCCATACTGGGATACTGGTTGCTTGTGTGTCATGCCACAATTTGCTGGTGCTATTGGTAGCTGTATTGCTGAGAACTGTCAAGGTGAAGACGTCGTTTCCGCCACCAGTATTGCTAGCTCCATTTGTTCTTCCGCCGGTGTCAACGATCCATACTGGAGACTTCCATCTAGTGTTGTCGAAGAATTGGACTCCGCTGCCACCGCGGTTGCAACCGCTACTGATGAGGCTGAGCCTACTGCTGACCCAGACTCCACCATAACCGAAGCTCCAGAGTCCACGGCTGCCGACGACAATCCGTATGCTACTTTCCCATCGGTCCCACGTACCGCAAGCATCAACGGTTTCGCTGATCCAATCTATGATGAATACCCAGAATGTGCCAAGCAATGTTTGTTCGAAGACACCGGTCTGACCCCATGTCCATACTGGGATACTGGATGTTTGTGTGTCATGCCTCAATTCGCTGGCGGTATCGGTAACTGTATTGCTGAGAACTGTCACGGCTCAGACGTTGTCTCTGCCACCAGCTTGGCCAACTCCCTTTGTTCCTCTGCTGGTGTTTGGGAACCATACTGGATGATCCCTTCTAGTGTCTCTGAGGCTTTGGAATATGCCGCCACCGCGCTTCCATCCGTCACTGATGACGCTGAAGAAGCTCAATCCACTGAAGAAGCTCAATCCACTGAAGAAACTCAATCCACTGAAGAAACTCAATCCACTGAAGTAGCTGAATCCACTGAAGAAGCTGGAACTACTGAAGCTGAATCCAGTGAAGCTACTGAAGAGCCACAAGAAACCGCAATTTCCTCATCTGGTGTTGAATCCACTGCTGAATCTAGTGAATTGCCAAGCACGATCACTGCTACCGAAACCCACACTGACGACGAAGGCATCGTTGTTACTGAGACCGTCATCATCACCACCCACGTTACCGAATACTGTGAACAGACCTCTGCTGCTGGTGTCCAGTCCTCGGCCGCCGCTGCTCAGTCCAGCGCTCAGTCCTTGCAAAGCTCTGCTGCTTCTGCGGAATCCGTGGTCGTCACCGTCATCGTCTCATGCGAATCCGCTAGAAGCTCCGTTGAATCCGTCAGATCCAGTGCTGAAGAGGCTCAACAGACCGAAGTTATCGCTAGTTGTGAAAGCCAGTTGAGCTCCATCAGCTCAGTTGAATCAACTGCCTACGTCACTCTTACTTCGTTAATCGAAGTTCAAGAATCTTGCATTGCTGCTCAAACTTCCTTGGCTGGTGTTCAATCCTCTGCTGCTTCTGTGCAATTGAGTGCTGCCCAAGCTCAAGAATCGTCCGCTGCTGTCAGCTACGCCAAAGCCGCTGTTTCTTCCGCATCCCAAGCTGCTGACGAGATCATTACCGTGATTGAACACGTCACTTTAACTGTCAGCCTGAGCAGCAGCGGCCAAACTACTGTCGCCGCTGTTTCTGTAACCGGTGCTGCTGGACAAACCAGCACTCCAGCTGTTGAACTTGTTAATGCTGCCGCTGCTGGTGCCTCGCTCTCCACTACCGCTTTTGCATTGCTTGTTTCCACGGGTATTTTCCTTGGTCTTTTGATCTAGGACTGAGTGATTGAAATACTCCGCGGCTTCGCGTCGCACTTTTTTTTTAACAATATTCTTCGCTATACTTTTTTATGAAATTTTCGGTTAACTTGTAAAAGTCCCTATTCGGTTGATGTAATTTTAATATATATAATGTATCATTAGTTCGTGTTACCTGCTTCTATGGGCCCTGGAAGGTTCCAGCACATACAAAGTTATGCACACGTTGGACGTGCGCTAACCGTGTTTTGTACGTTGCCTGCAAGCCATTTTTTTCCCTCCTCAGGTTGTTTGTTGAAAAATTAAAGCATTTTGTTGCTCTGGGGGGGGCCGCCCCCCCCCCCCCCCCCCCCCCCAAAAAAAAAAACAAAATAAAAAAAAAAAAAAAAACAACAAAAAAAAAAAAAAAAAACAGGAAAATTCAATACGATAGAGA
>JAJSEA010000231.1:11984-25810 GCA_026724345.1 Candida sp. AC06
CCTCAGTTTTTTTTTTTAAAAATTAAAGCATTTTGTTGCTCCCCCCCCCCCCCCCCCCCCCAGACCAAAACCAAAACAAAACACCTTGCTAGTCTACATTACACGTACCATCCATAGCCATGTCTGATCCAGTCGAAGAGAAACCAATTGAAGTCACAGAGGAAGAAGAAGTGAAGGAAGAAGTCAAAGAAGAAGAAGAACCTGCTGCTGCTGCTGCTGCTGCCACGGCTGAGGAAACTGCTGAAGAGCCCGCCGAAGAAGGAGAAGGTGAGGAGGCTAAAGAAGGTGAAGAATCTAAAAAGAGACCAATTGAAGGAAGCTCAGAGAAGAAGAAGAAAAGAAGAAGAAGAAATTACGATGAAGAAGATGAAGCTTTAGAAAGGGAGGAGGCTAAAGAAGAGGAAGAAGTTGCTGCGGAACCTGCTGAAGGGGAGGACGACGACGACGACGAAGATGAAGACGATGACTATGAACAAGGCAAATTAGATGACGACGAAGACGACGAAGATGATGATGAGTTGTTGGAGATTGACGAATCAAATATCATTGCCACGGGCAGAAGAACTAGGGGCAAGGTTATCGATTTCGCTAAAGCCGCGGAGAAATTGGACAAGGAAAAGGGGGTTTTAGTTGAAGAAGAGGAAGAAGAGGAAGGAGAGTTCAAGGAATAAACGGATATTTGTATTTGTATAGTTGCAAAGTGTTAATGTATATTATTAAATTATGAATATGATAAAAAAAAAACTAAAAAACCACAGACATCATTGTAATAATAGTGAGGGAGTAACCACATCAAATTAAAATAAAAAAATTGAAAAATTAGATTAATAAAAGCAACTACTTCGCCTGGAACGGATGGTAGGGGAGGGGGGTGAGGAGGTTGGAGAAGAAGTGGTGAAGCAGGAAAGACAAACTAACAAAATAAACCAAAACAAATAAAGGGTCTAAGGGAATACCAGGATAACAACTGGATCGTAATATAACGATGGGACCGGTGGTGCTGGTGGAACCGGGGCAAGGGGAGCAGCAGCAGCTTGGGAGTAGTAGTAGTTGTACGACTGTGGGTAGTAGCTGTAGGATGACTGGTAGTAACTGTAGGATGAGTACGATGGTTCGTTGTATCCATAGTTGTAGTTACAGTTGTAGCTGTTCTGGTGGTGGTGGTGGTGGATTTGTTGTTGTTGTTGTGCCACGGCAGCCGCAGTAGCGCCGGTGGTGAGGGTTGCCAACGGTGGAACCGCAGTTGGGGTGTGGGACGCGGTAGTCGTGGCGGTTGGGGAGGTGTTGGCGGAGGTGGTGAGGGTTGCTGCCGCGGTGTTGGCGGACGAGTAGCCATTCTGCAAGTAGGTGTACCAACACTTCTCCAAGATTTGGATGTTTTCCAGGAACTTGTTGATGAACAAGTCCCATTTGACGGCTTCGAGCCATTTTCTGTCGTACTCATTCAACATGTCCAATCTGATACCACTGGCCTGCGACCATGAGCGGGCGGTGAACGTGGCATCGTCCTGGCTCTTGTTGGCCAACATCATGGAGACCACCAAGAGGGTGAATACCTCTCCTTCGTCCATGAGTGGCACGTCCAAGTGGGAGAACCTCTGGTTGAGGTATTCTATGGCAACCAAGACGGTTGTTTTAGTCAAACGGGTAGCATAGAGCAACAGATTAAGCAGTTGTTCGAAGTTAATCGATGGATTATGAGGCTGTTTTAACATCCTAAATGCTACCCAAGTGATGAACTTGGACATTTGTTCATAATCCATAACTGCTTCAATCTGTGGTTGAGGAATCATGGTTGACTACAGAAGAAGAAGAAGGAGAGGTGGATCTTGTATTTTGTGATGATTCCCGTTGAAAATATTTTTCTGTGTCACCCACTGGCTCGCCCGCCCAGCGAGTGCGTTACTCACTCGCTCACCCTCAATAAACAACGAACACACGCACACGCACACGCACTACACACACACACACCACACACACTCCTGGGCAGATGTGCACGACCTTTTGGGTAAATTTCTTTTTTTTTTTCTTTTCCTTTGGGTTGTTTGACATTGCTGTATACAGTAGCAACTGGACAACCAAGCAAAACGTGATCTTCTCCTGGCTACACGTGAGCAGATCAAGGGTAGAGAGAGCAAGAGAGAGTAGAGAGATGGGTGTGTGACCAGTACTCTGTTTATAGTGAACCAGAGATTTGCACGTGCAACAGACTTTTCGTGTTATGTCAGAGCATCCATGAACTCGTATAGCCAGACAAACAATAGCCCCAAAAAAAGGAAAAGTTTATTGGAAAAGTTTTTGCCCATTTTCTTCTTTTGGGTTCTTCCTTTCTTTTGTGATGGGCACAATTTATCATGCAGCTAATTTAGGGGAAAGACAAAACACCCAACATCTGCGGCCGCAGCTCCCACTCCCTTCCAAACTGTTATTCTAACAAACGGCGTGTCCTTGTTATTGCGCAGAGCCACACCTGTTATTCTGTTATTCTCTCACTCGTCGCACTGCCGAGGGGGTTCACATGACTTCCGCAAGAAGAAAAAAAATAAAAGGGAGGTCGTCAAGAACCCTGTACAATCTCTTTTGATCGTTACATTGCGACACACCAATGGCTAGTCTGTAGCCGGCACATCTGGCCCGAAAGCAAAGGACAAGGACATCTCTTGCACATAATCTCCATTGCTAAAGCCGAACCTCCTTGAAAAAGTCAAAAGAAAAGATCACAATGCACGTGATATGTATCACGTGGTTGGAAGTATCACGTGAGACATGCTTTTTGTTCACTGTAACTACGACTCCCTGGCAAGAAGACTCGGGAACAACATCTCTTGCGTGGGTAGGTGTAGTGGCCTGCAGCAACCTCTCTCAGTGCACAACCCGATTGGTGAAGACTGAAACCTCCCCCCAAGACTTGTTCCTGTCTGTTTGGATTTCTTGGAGGTGGCTGTCATTTCTTGGAAGTGTTGCAAGGGACCCCCTTTTTTGTATGGTCTGATTACCAAGATAACGCAAGCTCTCCTGAGCTACGACTACTGGAAACCCAGCCAAATTTATTGTCTCACCTCGGTGTATGCTCATCTGCAAGACGTAGCCCTGAAAGCAGCTATCCTGCTGTTATTCCCGAGCCCCTCAATGCGAAACATACCTCGCCAAAAACTCCGCAAATACGGGAGCGCCCGCCTTGCTCGCGTAACTGTCCAGCCGTTCATTGGCTGGAGTTGCGCGTGGGGGAACACTTAGAGATCGAACAATTGGCAAAAGCATATTACTAAACGTATCCGCCAAGACTTTGATGCAACCCAAAGGTACTAGATTCACAGGAGATTGAATAGATTAGCCAGGATCATGCAAGCATTCTCGTGACGTGCGAGGCTGACTTTCTTTCTTTCGTCGCCCAGGACAAGACGCCGTTGTTCGACACCAACCTCACAAAGCCTCCTTAGAATTACGAGCAACAAGAGCGACATAAAGAGATTATCGAAGACAGAGAGATCCTTGTGAAACACAACTTGAGACCAGGTAATTGGAACGGCACGAAAGGTAAAATTTACTGAAAGCATAAAGCAAAAACTTTTGCTATTCAAAAGATGGCCCAATACCCCTCCCCCGAAGAGGTTTGCAATAACAATGGGAGTAATCCATGATCAATTTGCAACTTCTTTATTGGCTAAAGGGGTTTATTTAGGATTTTCCATCCTTGCCATAGTTTTCCCTGATGGTACTTAAACCCAGCTCGACTTCCCTCTGTTTAGACTCACAATGGATTTTTGATGTGTTGTTTTCAGCTCCACAACTCCCTCATAATGAAATTCTCCAGCTTATTATTCATTGTTGGTTACATCTTTTCCTTCTCGATTGCCAGTCAGGCATTCACTCTTATGGGTGTTGGTTTGGTTTATTGGGCCTGTGACTACCAGCTTGACGCTACTGCTGTGTTTGAGTGTGGTGACTGGGAGTATTCTGAGTGTATGTGCAAAAACAAGAACTCCCTTGCTTCTATTGCTGGCTGCATGGCTTACAACAACAGGAACACCACGAAGGTGGTCAAAGCTGCAACGAAGATCTGCCTTGATTACGGTAATGTTACCCTTCCAGAGAACTGGTTTGAGGATGCCTACCAGTACTACCTCGACAACGCTGTGTGGACTTCCGATATTCCTGACTTCAACATAAGTGAACCAATTGACGTTCCTGTCAAGTTCAACGGTACCGAGATTATGTTGTACTATGATGCTTACGATCATTTTTTCGGTAACATGGGTGATTCCTTCTACTACGGTGCAGGAGCCTTGGGCTACTGGTTGTTGGTCATGTTCATTGAGTTTGTTGTCAATTGGTCCAAGTTCTTGTTCCCTGGTTTAATCAAACATTTGACGTTTGCTCCGATCACATGGTGGAGAGAGTATGTTTCTATGCCCGCTACCTTCCGAAAGAGAAAAGCCCAGGAGTTACCTCTCTTGAAGATCTTTGACTGCTTAATCCCTTCAAGGTATGAGACTTTGGTTATCCTCGGATTTTATGCTTACATAATTGCCGTCCATTGTATCAAGTTGCATTACGTGAGCGAAGTTCCTATCTATCCAACTGCATACAAGTTCAGACTTCGTAATATTGGTGACAGGACTGGAATCGTAGCTACTGTCATGATGCCTTTGGTGTACCTTTTTGGTGGAAGAAACAATGTCATGCAGTGGATAACCGGAATGTCTTACAACCAGTTCATGACCTACCACCGTCACATTGCGAGAATCATGGTTGCTTTGGTTGTTATCCACTCGGTCAACTACACCATATTAGAAGGTGCATACTACTCCGAAGAGGCAGCTGAGCCCTACTTCTACTGGGGTATCATTGGCACGATTGCTGGTGGGTTGATCTGGTTGCAGGCAATGCTCTACTTCAGAAGACGTTGGTACGAGATGTTTTTGTTTATCCATATCGTGATGGTTGCGATATACATGGTTGGTACATGGATCCACGTGGAAGATTTTGGCTATGCTGTATTCTGCTACGGTAGTATTGCTCCATGGTGCTTTGACAGATTGATTCGAATTGTTAGAATGTTTTGGTTTGGGTTCCCTAAGGCTCAAGTGACTTTGATAACCAGCGACACCATCAAGGTTATCATCCCCAAGCCAAGCTACTGGTACTCCATCCCTGGTGGTCACGCATACATATCTTTCTTCCGCCCTTCTTGTTTCTGGCAAAATCATCCATTCACCTATACTGACTCACCAGATGACCAGAACATCGTGTTACATTGCAAGGTCAAAGGAGGCATGACGCACGGGCTCTATCAATACTTAGCCAAGCAACCGAGCCAGACCGCCTCCATCAGAGTTGCTGTTGAAGGTCCTTATGGAGAGCCAACTCCTGCAAGGTATGCTGACACAGCTGTGTTCATCGCTGGTGGAAACGGTATCCCTGGTGTTTATTCGGAGATGATGCATATGGCTAGAAGAGCCCTGGCTGGCTCGAAGAAGGTGATGAAGTTGATATGGGTTATTAGGGACTACTCGGCCTTGGCTTGGTTTGAAGAGGAGCTCGAGACGTTGAAGAGTACTGCTATCCAGACTACCATCTACGTGACGAGAGCACACCAGCTCACTTTGTCTCACGATGATGATAAGAAGTTAGAGGGGAAGGATGCTACTGATGACGACAAGGATTCTATCAAATCAAAGTTGAGCCACATTGAGTTTAAAGAAGGCAGGCCCTCGATTGAAGAGATTGTTGTTGACGAGATCCAAGAGTCAAGTGGGTCAGTTGCTTTCGTTGCGTGTGGCCATCCTGCTATGGTTGATGAAGTGCGTTATTTTGCCGCTCATAATCTTAGAAACCCAGACCACAAGAGGGTCGACTTCTATGAACAGTTGCAAGTCTGGGCATAAGTGTGTTATTCTGTAGTTTGATATTATAGTGATGTTGGTGAACCTAACTTCTTGTAGTTGGTGATCTATGATTAGTCTTTCTGTTGTCCTTCCAGTTCTTTTTTATTTTAAACTTTTCATGAGCCCTTTGATTGATGTACCAAGCAAAATCTTGACATCTTGCGCACTTCGTAATAACGTTCATTGTATATAGTGTATGTGTCTAGTGAAGCTTATGAAGAAAGAGGGAAAACTCGAGTGATACCAGAAGGTGGCCATTTCGATTACTCAATTTGAGAGCAATTTTGCGACCATGACGCATTCCATAATTTCAACAGCTGCACGAGATGAACGTTATGCATCTGTCGGAATATTGATCCATCCTAGCAAGCTCTCATTCTTTCGATGCGATCCGATATGGTACAATCGTATCCATATTGGCATGGCACACCAGCCAGATCCGACCAAGAGAAAACAGCAAATAGCGTCACGACTGTCCCAGGCGCTATCAGCTTATCAGCTTATCGTTGCATTTGCTATTTTTAGAATTTCCCGCATTCATGGTTAAGCGACCCTTTTGCGTATTGTCTACGAGACCCACGCTTTCCCTCTGTCTTTACCCCATGGATAACAAAGCAACGTCCGCACTTGATTGCGTTCCACTGAGCCAATTAATTTCGTTCTCGTCACGTCCGATAGAAGCTGAAAGTTTCCCTCCATTGTTCTGGTTGGGAATCCCATGCGTGCGCTATTTTGTTTTGACACATACGTCATTGTTGAAGGGACGATAATGCTCTGAGGATTTACGCAAATAAAAACAATCATAGCGTGAGCGAAATTCTCACACACACACACATTGAGTCCGGGAATAAGCGGTGTCCCTGTGCTGCTCTACACCTTCATTGTTGATCGAAGAGAAGCTGACACTTTAGCTTTTCTGGCTTATGAGTCTAGATCTACAGGCTGGTTTTGACTGTGGCCGGATCGAAGTCTAAAAGCAGCTACGCCAGGTTTCAGCATTGCCCCCCTTCCCTTCCGCATCCCACATCCCCTTAACTTTAGTTGTGCTAAAAGAACAGGCTTGGATGCTGCCTCGTTTTGGGTTACTCAAGAAGGGCTTCGTCTCGATTATTCCCACTTCAAGTAAATCGGTCCGTTAAGCCTTCTTTTTTTTTTGTGTGTGGTTTGCTTGCGGGTACAGCCCTGGCAATTCGGGGAAGTGATTTTTTTTCTTGGCAGATGCAACAGCACAAGTTACACTGCCAAGACAAATATTGGATTGCCGAATGTATAAGCAAAAGTTGGCTTAGAAGCACGTGAGCAAATGCCAGGCGATTGTGGCGATAGACATCACAGGGGGACAGTGAATGGAGCTTGAATTGTATGGAAAACCCAGTCTTTGGATCGTGAGCATGTGCTAGTTCTGGCTGTGGGAGTGTAGAGAGCAAGTCAGCGCGCGGGAGAGGGGAGAACAATGGCCGGATTTAACGTGTGTAATCGCAGCCAATTAAATTTTGAGTTTCTGGTTGAGCATGCACGGTGTCTTATTAAGCAATTTGTTTGTTTGTTTCTTCCGGCGGGAACAGAAAACAAAAAGCAAGACGAACTAAACCGCAGAATAAAAAAAAAAAAAGTGGGCTGCGGTCCGGTGACTGGCAGAGATCAAGAACAAGTGGAGAAGACCCGTAAGCCTTCTGCAGCAACGACTGGGCTAGGCATTTGGCTGTATCAGGAAATATGTCCATGCACCTTGGGCTGGGGGGACTCTTCTCTACAAGCCTTGTCAGCCTTGTTGTTGGATGAGCCCATGGGAATGAATGTGTTGGTGGACGATGATACACACGCGAAGCAATGTCAAAACAGAAAATCCCGCATAAATAGTTAAAACACAGTCTCTTTTGGTGCGTTCAGCAGTCAAGTCGGGGGCCCGGATGCAATGGTGGTTTTTTATTTTTTTTTCTTTTAGCTGTGTCGAGCTCTTATTTTTAGTAAATGAGGGAAAAAAAAAGGAAGAAGTGGGCAGTGCAAAGGGTTAAAAAAGGGAAAAAAAAGAAACATTCCTTCACCCTCTCCCTGCTCGTACCACCACCACCACCACCAATACCTCTTTCCAATGTCACCAGAAGCATCGCTACCACCGCGTT
Organism: Candida sp. AC06; assembly: GCA_026724345.1. NCBI lineage: Eukaryota > Fungi > Ascomycota > Pichiomycetes > Serinales > Debaryomycetaceae > Candida > Candida sp. AC06. The sequence goes on from JAJSEA010000231.1 coordinate 19,996, forward strand.
GAACCCCCAACGATTTGGGTGTCAAAATGGTTGGTTTGTTGAGACGTACAAGAAATTTCTGCTTACATCAAAATCAAATATAAGAGAGTCACCGAATAAGCCAGTGCCAAGAAAAACGCTGAAGCTGAAGGAAAAACTCTGGGATGTGTGTGACACAAAATCTCCCTTTCTGCCTATTGCGTCATTTTTTTTAGTATTTTTTTTTCTCTGTGCTGAGCGATCTGCACGACCTGGGATAAACTCAAAATCCACCGTCCCACCTACAGAGTTCAACTGGATAGGCACTGCCGGTTAGTCTGTTCTCGCGATTAGTCACTGGCCAGAAAAAGTCCAATAAACTGTCAATGGGACAACTGCCTTCGCTACAAGGTAGGAGAGGTAGTACAGCTTTGAGGGGAGTCCGGAAATCTGGCGTACTTTTCCTGGAACACGTTTTCGTCATTCCCGTAGTTCAGCTGCTTCTAGCGCCAGTAAGTAATTTCACATCAGCTTTGTGGCACAAATGCATGCTATGCTATGCTCCAAAAAACAAAAAAACAAAAAGGTAAAATGAATTCTCTGCTCTTCCTGGTGTGCTGATTTCCCGAACAATGCATTTCCTCCCTTTGCTTTTTTTCCCTCTGAGCTTATAGTGGTTAAGTGTGCATTCACACTTACCGTATGCTGAGCTAATCGTCATTAGTTTCCCTTCCTCTGTCTCTGTTTTGGGTGTCTATAAATATTAATGAGTTTCTCCGCCAAACAACAAAAAAAAATACAAAAAAATTTCTTGGTATTTATTTGGAACACCGCAATCACCACTACTCCCGCTTTTATCAACTATGTCTACCATGTCCCTCCCACCCACGACAGCTACCATCAACAACAACAGCAATGGTATCCCTTACTACTACTCGGCCTCTTCTTCGTCCTCTGCTGCTGCCAGTGCCTACCAGCAACAACAGCCCCAGGCCATGTTGATCCCACAGCCATTCCAGACACAGCTTCCTTCCATATACCTCGGTCAGCTGCAGGAAATAAACTTGACTTTGAGCTCCACAAACCAAAACACAAACTACACTCTGAGCTTCCCCTTTGACTACTCTCCATACCAACAACAACAACAACAGCAACAACAAGCACAGCAACAGCAAGTGCAGCCACAGCAACAAACTCCACAACAGCAACAACAGGCTTATCAACAAGCCTACCAGCAAGCCTATCAGCAACCATACCAATCACAGTACCAACACCAACCACACTACCAACAAGCAATACTGTACCAGACCTCCCCAACCCTTCCAAGCATATCGTCCGAGAACATCGACTACTCCTCCTTGGTGTCGTACACAATCTCTCCTTCCTTGAAGAGGAAAAGGAGATCCTCCTCAAAGAGCTTGTCGTCTGCCGCTTCCACACCTGCACCAGCCGAAAGCTACCCATGCACTGTATGCTCCAAGGTGTTCCAGAAACCTTACAACCTAAAATCGCACATGAAAACTCACTCCACTGACAAGCCATTCAAATGCTCACACTGTCCAAAATCGTTTGCTAGGTCGCACGACAAGAAACGTCACGAGTTGTTGCACCAGGGTGTTAAGAACTTCAAGTGCGAGGGGTACTTAAAAGACGGTGTCACGAAATGGGGCTGTGGAAAGAAGTTTGCTAGAAGTGATGCTTTGAGCAGACACTTCAGAACGGAAACAGGATGGCTATGCATCAGGCCTCTTATGGATGAAGCCAAAAGATTAGAAGAGCAAGAGGGCCAGTAAATAATCAGGTTTGTTTGTTTTTTTTTTAGTAGAATGCACAACACAAATATAACGATATAATGGTAGTTTATTCTTGTTTTTGGGAACCTGTTCATTTTGTAATACCGTTTTACGAAAGAATACTCTAATGGTGATCTAAGCCCTTCGAGTAGCAGCATATCTTGCGTGGGGGCTCCTGCATTCCCACTCGGTGATTCAACTAAAGTAAAGCCCCCAACTGTCGGGGAATTAGCCTACTTCCCAATTTCTTGGCAAAAGCAGCGGTTCTTCTTTTTTTTTTCTTGATAGAACTAAATTAGCACGATATGCACGACACTACTCCCTAGAACAGATATGCAGGATGGGTCCAAGTTGTCACGTGCAAAGTTGGTTTTGTCTGTTTACTCTGCTAAGCGGATGCTCTCCTGGTGCAATATAGGCTCTAGAGACTATCGTACAGAAGACTTGTGAACCAGAATAAGTCCACACCTGTGAAATTTTCTGTTTGGTTGAGTTTTCTGTCCAAGTTTGAAGGAAAATGTGCAAAAACGCCACTCAAACTCGAGTCACGTGAAGTAATCCAGAAACTTACACACTCCGTCTCTCCTACCTCATCAGTTCACATCACTGTACCCTTGTTACACTTCTCGTAGCCCTAACAGCTTTAACCGATTACGGCAATTTGGGTGCTTGGCCCAGGCGCGCTTAATTTCTCAGTGGTTGGATATTTGACTCCTTTGGTAGCACTGCAACCCATGCACCAACAGTGATGTAACGTTTACTTCATCAGATGAGGTCCTGCACACAACCACGTAGTCAAAAAAATTTTCAGTTCAGCCACTGCACGACCTCCAGCTCCAGTCCCTATAAATAAGCCCGAATTTGGAGCTCATCAAATGATTCATTTAGAATTTTCCATTCATTATTTATTTTCTCTTTATTTATTTTCCTTCCTTCTTTCTTCCTTCCTTCTTCCTCCTCCTCTCTCTCTCTCTCTTTCTCAACAATTACCACTTGGCCACCCCTTCACCCCCTCCCAATACTCCCGGTGTTAATTGCAAACAGAGTTAATAGCCAGATTTGTTATTGGTATGTGTCCATCCCTCGCCCCTGGTTGATTGTTGAGAAAGAGAGAACTGAAATTTCGTTTCCTTGTAACTAGAGAAAGAGGCCCTAAACACGGGATGATGAATGCGCCCTTTTTGGACCGTCACGCGATAAGAGAAGTCCGCTTGCCTTCGCTTCGCCTAACCGGACTGAACCTGGAGTGGGTCAAAAAGAAAAATCCTACATCCCACATCATCTCATCTTGCTGCAATCCACGTTAAATTCCAGCAAAAAAATTTGAGAAGAAGTTTCTTTTTTTTTGTGATCTATTCAAGTTACATCTCCCTTCATCAACCGCTTTCTCACCATTCAACCAACCTTCTTGCCACAGCTTTCTTCTGTACTAACCTTTCCTTTTCCAGCTTACATTTTCTTACTTCTGTTACTTTGAAAGAAAAAGAGTCGAACCCTTCCCCCCTCGTTATAGACCCACCTTTCTTTTGCTATAAAGTAGAAAAATTTTTTCATTAATTTATTCCCCCATCCCCCCCTCCCTTGTATAAAGAAAAGAGAAAGAAATATTTGACAAGAACTATGGCTCAATTATCTGTTCCAATTGCTCCACCAATGGAATCTACTGGTGACGTATTGATGACCTTAGAGACCCAGGACGGAGTTGCTTTGCAGGGTTACTCCTTCGGTGCCCAGGTCCCAGCAGCTGGTGAAGTCGTTTTCCAAACTGGTATGGTTGGTTACCCAGAGTCCATTACTGATCCTTCCTACGAGGGCCAAATCTTGGTCATAACCTACCCATTGGTTGGTAACTACGGTGTTCCAGACCGCGAATTGAAGGACGATGACTACGAACCAGCATTGCCAAAGTACTTTGAGAGCAACAAGATTCACATCGCTGGTTTGGTCGTTGCCCACTACACTGAAGAGTACTCCCATTGGTTGGCAAAGTCCTCTTTGGGTCAATGGTTGAAAGAGCAGAACATTCCTGCCATTTACGGTGTCGACACCAGAGCCTTGACTAAGAGATTGAGAGAAAAGGGCTCAACTTTGGGTAGACTCGCGTTGCAAAAGCCAACTTTGAAGTCAGACGACATTATTGCTGATAAGTCAGGCGACTGGGAACAGTTCTTTGACCTTCCTGAGTTTGATGATCCAAACGTCAAGAACTTGGTCGCCAAGGTCTCCACCAAGAAGCCTGTCTTGTACACTCCAAAAGAGGGTGCCAAGTTGGGCAAGAATGGCAAGCCAATTAGAATCCTTGCTGTTGATGTCGGTATGAAATACAACCAAATCAGATGCTTTGTCAGAAGAGGCGTTGAATTGTTGGTTGTTCCATGGGACTACGACTTCACCAAGGAAGAATACGACGGTTTGTTTATCTCCAACGGTCCAGGTGATCCTGCTGTCATGAACGAGACTGTTGACAGATTGAAGAATGTTCTCAAAGAGGGCAAGACCCCCATTTTCGGTATCTGTTTGGGTCACCAATTGTTGGCCAGAGCCACTGGTGCTTCCACCTTGAAGTTGAAGTTTGGTAACAGAGGTCACAACATCCCATGCACCTCCACCATTTCCGGTAGATGTTACATCACCTCCCAAAACCACGGTTATGCCGTCGACACTAACACTTTGTCTGACGGCTGGAAAGAATTGTTTTTCAACGCCAACGATGGCTCCAACGAAGGTATCTACCACGAATCGAAACCATTCTTCTCCGTGCAATTCCACCCAGAATCCACTCCTGGGCCAAGAGATACAGAATTCTTGTTTGACGTTTTCATCCAGTCCGTTGTTGATTTCAACAAATCTGGTGTGTACAAGCAAGTTGAGTTCCCAGGTGGTAAGATTGCCGAGAACAGAGCTGCCCACCCAAGAGTCGAGCCCAAGAAGGTCTTGGTTTTGGGTTCTGGTGGTTTATCCATTGGTCAGGCCGGTGAGTTCGACTACTCCGGTTCCCAAGCCATCAAAGCTTTGAAAGAAGAAGGTATTTACACCATTTTGATCAATCCAAACATCGCCACCATCCAAACTTCTAAAGGTTTGGCCGACAAGGTCTACTTCTTGCCAGTCACTCCAGAATTTGTCAGAAAGGTTATCCAGCACGAAAGACCAGACGGTATCTACTGTACCTTCGGTGGTCAAACTGCTTTGAGTGTTGGTATTGCCTTGAAGGACGAGTTTGAAGACTTGGGTGTCAAGGTCTTGGGTACCCAAATCGACACTGTCATCACTACCGAAGACAGAGAGTTGTTTGCTGCGGCCATGTTGGAAATCAACGAAAAGTGTGCCAGATCCGAAGCCGTCAACAACGTCCAAGAAGCTATCGATGCTGCCAATGCCATTGGTTATCCATTGATTGTGAGAGCCGCCTATGCATTGGGTGGGTTAGGTTCCGGTTTCGCTGACAACGAACAGGAATTGGTCGACTTGTGTAACAAGGCCTTTGCCACTTCTCCACAGGTTCTTGTTGAAAGATCCATGAAAGGTTGGAAAGAAGTCGAATACGAAGTTGTCCGTGATGCCTTTGACAACTGTATCACCGTTTGTAACATGGAGAACTTTGATCCTTTGGGTATCCACACTGGTGACTCCATCGTTGTTGCCCCATCCCAAACCTTGTCCGATGAAGACTACAACATGTTGAGAACCACTGCTGTCAACGTTATCAGACACTTGGGTGTTGTCGGTGAGTGTAACATCCAGTACGCCTTGAACCCATTCTCCAAAGAATACTGTATCATTGAAGTTAACGCCAGATTGTCCCGTTCTTCAGCTTTGGCATCCAAAGCCACCGGTTACCCATTGGCTTACACTGCTGCCAAATTGGGATTGAACATCCCATTGAATGAGATCAAGAACTCCGTCACCAAGTCCACTTCTGCTTGCTTCGAGCCTTCGTTGGATTACTGTGTTGTCAAGATTCCAAGATGGGATTTGAAAAAGTTCACCAGAGTCTCTGCTTTGTTGTCTTCCTCCATGAAGTCTGTTGGTGAAGTCATGTCCATTGGTAGAACTTTTGAAGA
>JAJSEA010000232.1:0-25729 GCA_026724345.1 Candida sp. AC06
CTTAGCAGCTCTCTTTCTTGGTAAGAAACCTAAGGAACCGTGACGTGGTGCTTCGTACTTTCTGTGAGACATTGTTGGTGTGTACTGATGGGATGAAGAGAAGAAAGAGAAAAGTAGGAGGAAGAATGCTGTGAAAAAGTTTTTCCCGCAATTGTATATGACGAAGGAAAAGAAAGGAAAAATTTTCAGTTTAGGAGTCGCACGACTTTTTCTTGTAGATTTTTTTTACAACAGAGAGCTGCTTACATGCAGGATAGTTAATTTACCCGGAATTCTGGATGGTTGCCACTCCAGACAACCAATCTTTATCCTCCTATGGGTGTGTATCAAGTAATGTGTACATATAAAAATAATATAAAACTAATAAACAATTTACGAACTAAAATCAACGAATTTCTATCTTCTCTTAACGTGAATAATCTTCTTCAAGGCCAACCTGGCGTCCCCAGAATCGTCTGAGGAGTTCAGCAGGTAGCTGTTCTGCACCATCTCAGTGTGGTTGCCGTCCTTGTGTGTGTCCAACTCTGTTTCAATCCCACTGTGTTCCTGGTGCTCTTCCAAATGTGGTTGCTCAACTAGCTCTTCCAATTGTTGTGGCTGGGATTGTTGCAGGTCTCCGCAACCTGTAAAAATCTCCTGGTTGACCAAGAATGGGTTGTTGCCACGCTTCAATGGAGGTGGTGACCCGTTCAAATTCATAACGGAATACATCAATGCGTTAAACAGGGGCGTCAAGTTAAACAACGGAGTTAGACCGGTAGAAACATAAGTATAAGTGTCTTTGGGTGTTTGTGGGTTGTTGGTTGGCACACTTTCGTTAATCGAAGATAACGAAGGAACAGGCTCTCTTGTAAAGGAGGCAGAATTAGTAATGTCCGAGTTGTGTCTTCTCAAAGGAGCCTTGGCTGGAGAGTCAGAGTTGAGTTTCTCTATGCCAATGACAGAATTGGTATGCACCAATGCAGGAGCACCCGCGAGGCTGCGGCTTGGGGTTGGTGAGTGTGGCGGGGGCGATTCTCTAGGAGACTCTGGATGAGAAGCAACAGGTTCAGAATGCTGTTTCGTAGGAGCAAACATGTCGCCGGACAACACAGCTTTACCCAGACCATCGATAGTCAACTTGAACAGGAAATCCTCCGCCGACTGTCTTCTGCTGTCAGTATTGTCACGACTGGCGGGGTCAGCCTCTAAGGACTCTTCTTTAATAGGCGAGCCTCTGAGTTTGTCTTTGCCGGCACTATTACTTGACAACGACACTGGAGGCAACAAGTTCTTGCTTGGCGACTCCTGTTTGCTTTCACTAATCTTTGCGAGTGGGGGTGATTGAGTTGAATAGGTAGTATCTTTGGCTTGCTCGATAGGCGTTGGGAAACTAGAAGAATTGGACAAATTATCCAACTGCCCTGGAGTGGAAAAACTGTGGTTGGTGGAAGTTGGTGGGGGTGTGTTGTAATAACCTTGAGATTGAGTGACCATTGACAATTTATCCAAGGTTTTATAGTTGATTTGGTATGATGGTTCGGATGTTGGGAAATGGGCGTCTGTTGACGATGACAATGGAGTCACCAAGTGTGGTGGGTGGTTGTCGTTGGTGGTTTGTTTCGTCGTCTTCTTGCTTGTCTTTGCCTTTGTCTTTTTCAAACTTGGGGATCCGCTACTGCTAACTGACGACTTTCTTCTCTTCTTAGGCATGTGCGTTGGACTAACTCTCATCAAAGGTGTAAATGTATCTGGCGCACCACGTTTCACCATCAGATTTGAGTTGGACTCGGCTGGGTTGCTATTCAAAGGGGAGGTATTAACATTGATATTCAAGGTGGTTGTGATCTTCTGAGCCAACGAGTTGGGCTTAGGTGGTCTACCTCTCTTCTTCTTTGGGGTTTGTAGAGTGGTGGTGGTGGTGGTGGTGGTTGCCGGAACAGAACGTTGCGCAAAAGGTTGAAAAGAAGGGGGAATATCCTTGATATTAGATATTATTGATTGAGGAGGTGGCAATGCGTAGTTCTGCTGTTGAGACTGAGGGGGTATTCCTTGGGGTATAGCGAAACCATGTTGGGGAACTCCTTGTTGAGGCATGTGCTGTTGCTGTGGTGGTGGTGGTGGTGGTGAACCTTGGTGGTGAGGTCCCGCGAACTGGGGCGGAGGAGGTGCCATTGCGTGCTGCATGGGGTATGGATTTTGTTGGTGGAAGTTGTGAGCAATCTGCATGGGAGGTGGTTGATTCATAGGCACTTGTTGTTGTTGTTGCTGTGGCTGTTGTTGTCGTTGTTGTTGAAGATGATATTGATTAGGGTTGTTGATATAATGATTTGACATGCTTTTGAAATTTTCAACTGTCAAATCTCGTCATGAACGGAATGAAATGCAATTGACCAGACAACCAGCGAAAAGGGTGAAACAAAAAAAGAAAATAGAAACAAAGATGCGGTTGAGAGTGGTAGTGGTGGTGGTGGTGGTGATATCTCAAACCTAGATCTTGTCTCTGCTGTGGAAAGTGGGTAGATAGTTGGAGTGCCAGTAGACGATATCCTTTCGCTGTGGTTTCTTTTTGCTTTGCCAGTTGTAGAACCAAAAAAAGAAAAATCACAAAATGCCAGAACTAAAAGAAGAAGAAGAAGAAAAAGGAAAAAAAAGTTAATCTCCAAGCACTGGGTGGGATGTGTGTTGTCAAGTGGTGATAGTAGTGGTAGTAGTTGATGATCTAGTGGTGCTGACCAGTTGGTGGACAATTGGAAGACTAGTGGTGGTTGGTATAAAAATTTGGGGGGGAGGAGGGAGATGGAGGGATTCAAGTCAAGTGTGAACTGGCCAAAGGAATCAGATTATGTTACGGCACAATATAATTATTGTTATTACTTGTAAGCCCAGTGAAAAATAAATAAAAAAAAACAGTTTGTGTTACTTCAGACACTACCTTTCTTATATGTATTATCTGCAGATAATCAGCAATAAGGAACACAATGACAGAATGATAATGGGTGATGGGTGATGAGAATGAAAACAACAAGTAAAACTCAGTCGGATGTGTGAAAAGAAAAACCCACCCAAGTAGAAGGAAGACACTAGGTTATATTTAAACTGGAAATAGCAGAAATATCATCATTTTCAAAAGGGGGAAAATACCACTCGCTCACACAGCGCACAATACAAAGCATAGGTTTGTTAAATATGTATAATGTAACTTTACTAAAATACTCAAAAAATTTTCTTCCCGTTTGTTCTTTTTTAGTTTCGAAAGATTTTTCAAATTGTATTCGCTCAACTCTCTTACAAGTATTGTCTTCATGACAACTTCGCCTGTAGATAGCACCATCCATGTGTGTGTAACTTTATCTCTCTCCGTGTGGGTGTGGGTGTGTGTTTCTAGATTGTAAGTCTTTTTTTTTGACCGCAATTGGTACTTGAAACAGTTTTTGCGTTACCTTGCCTTACCCTTCACTCCTCCAACAATGGGCGGGACGACGGGTGTCTGACCTCACATCATGTACAGGCAGGATAAGCTCCTCCTAATCAAGCGTAGTATCTGTGGGTATCGATCGGACTTAACGTATTCACCTTCTTTTTTTTTTGGCCCTGCCCTTTAAGCTTACGAAAATGGTTAGAGTACTTGTAGTGTGACTACTGGAGAGGGAAAAGAGCTCGGCGTCTGGGAAAACGACAATCCAATTGACGGTGTCCTGTAGTCGAAGTGTTGTGCCTGCCACTGATCTCTCCTCGTCTACGCTCTGTGCATTTTTAAGGCACTCTCTTTTTGTTTTGATCTCTGGGCTGGTTGTGCTGATGATGATGAGAGAATAAAAATTAAGCACCTGCAGAAACAGAAAATTACCACAGAACAATAACCAAATCCAAATCCCACAATTCAACCGCAAATCCAAAAATCCTCAACCACTCAAGAATATTTATCCGGGTATGTGTGTGTCTCTCTCCAGAGATAAACTTTATCTGAAACACCCCAGAACTTTTAAGGTTGGTAAGCGTGCAATTCCCTAAGCTGGCAATAGAGTAATAATAGGGGGGCACACTCGCACTCGCACACTCACACTTTGGTCCTATCTATTATCTGGGAACGTCCCGCGGGGCAGGACAGGACTCCCTGGACCTGGCTATTCTCCATGTTCTGTTTTGGTTCAGTTTCATCGTCTAATTTTTTTTATTGCATTTTTCTTTTCTCTGGGGATAGCACCACAGGTTGTGCAAGGAAAGTGTAACTCCTTTCCCTCTAATCACTTTAGGTATTATTACATACATATGTATCATATCTTATGTTTCGGGTTGCCTGAGTCTGCCCTCCTTTGTTTAGACTTGAAATTTCAACACTTTCTTTCCACTCTTCTTTATCAAATCATCAATTTTGTGCCTCGCGTACTCCTTACTAATTTTTAGGCTCCCCCCCATTCTTGCTGTCCCGCCTTTGCTTTGGACATGTGACGCGGACTGTATGAGTCCCGGAAGTAGAGGGCAGCAAGTTTACTGTAGGATATGCTGATCCTCTCAGAAAGCTCTAAACCATTCCGCACGCACACTCTTCCGTGAGAGACGTGTCCTCCATTCTAATTACTCGCAGATCTCATTTTGTGTAACACAAAACATGCCATTACATTTCCTAAAACGGTTAAATTATTCTACGCCCACACATAATATCTGGATCATAGTTGCAATATAATACTGCTCGACAAGTCACTTGGTGCCAGCCTGCCAGGCACCAAACCATGTCTAACTGCTTCCCGCACTGTGGTGGTGGTGGTGAAGATGGCCCCATACACACAGATCACAAAAATACCAAGCTCCAAGTGTAGTGGGAATGTGGGTATAGTTGTTCCATTCCAGACTGAAACAAATGCCGACCTCCCAACGTTATGTAGACCGTACATGCCTTCGGAGTTGTCAGTCGTCACCATCGACTACGAATGGGGTTTGCAATCTCATTGGCTGGTGTTAGATAAAAACGTCCACACCATAACCACCGCACCTAGGGGGGGGGGGACGAATTACGTCATTGGTGTGTGGTTGTGAAGAACCCACTGATAACAGTTCATTCTCTATGGAGTATTTTGCAACTATCAATGGATTAAGTTTCCAATTGGTATTGCCACTGGTGATAGGTTGCGACCATTCATGGGTTGGTTCTTTTCTTTTTGGTTGGAAATTGGTTGAAATTTCTGGCAAAAATTTAACTAAGAGATATCCCTCGGGTGTTGCAATGACAATTTAATGCCAACTCTACTTTGCTTTGTCTTTTTCTGAAACTGACTTCATCCAACGGTTCCAAGGCGTTACAGGTTGCTACACCGTCGACAACTCCACTGTGCCACTCGGGAGAGAGAGAGAGAAAGTGGAGAACCATATTCACCACTGCCGAAAACAATTTGAGATAAGTCCGTGTGGTAACTACGAGAATTCAAAAAACGGGGAGTTGCTGTTTACCTTCCCGGATGGGCTTAAAAACGAAGTTCGTATTTCATTGCACATAGCAGTTGGTGATACGCTTGGTATGTACAATCAGTACAAGCGTTATATCCCCGATGATTTTCAGTACGAATAGAACCACTATTCTAATCGGGATTATCGCTTGGCTGGTTCTGGTTCGGATATCAATTTTGGTAGTTTGTGTTTTTGCTCTATCCGATGAGGGTTTAGCCGCAACGACGATGCCGCAGTCGCGATCGCGGTGGTCGTCGTACCACACGTATATTTTTCTTTTTTTTGTTGGTGCTATACGACGATGATATAAACAGATTGAAGGTGTGTGAAAAATTTTAGATGTCAGTCTGGGTATTCCAACACCATTATAGACAACCACATAGAAGACGATGGCAGTATCCAAGTTGAATCCTTATACTACACACAGAGAGTTCAACGGTCTTTCGGGAGCCATTGGGATCTCGTTTGGATTGCCTTTGTTGATCATTTTCTTCCAACTAATTTGCAACACAACGTACTCAATCCAAGGAGTCAACCTCGACATCAACCAAGTCCTTGCTCAGATCCCACAGACAACACAAGAACTACTTGATTTAGCATTTGACAAGACATGCTGGCTGGTGTACTTGACATGGTTCTTTGTTTTGGTCCTCTTGGACTTCATCATGCCCGGAAAATCGTTGGATGGAGTCACTTTAAGAGACGGCACTACCTTGAACTATAAAATCAACGGGTTAAGCATGAGTTTTCTCTTGCTTTCTATATTACTGGCTAGGTTGTTCCAACTGGACAACTACTACTTACCAGAATTGGAGTTCATATACAACAACCAATTGCAGCTCATCATCGTCTGTTTCCTATTCTCATTCTTCCTCGCAGTTGCGTGCTACCTCATGTCCTTCATCCCTTTATTGAAACCAAACGGGGTCGGTACCAAGGAAAGAATCTTGAGTATCAACGGAAACACAGAGAATCCGTTCTACGATTGGTTCATTGGTCGCGAGTTGAACCCAAGAATTGGATCATGGGACATCAAGTTGTTTTGCGAGTTGCGTCCAGGTATGTTGTTGTGGTTGTTGATCAACTTGAGCTGTGCCCATTACCAGTACCATAAATTGGGCTACGTTACCGATTCCATAATCATCGTGAACGCATTGCAAGCTTTCTATATTTTCGATGGTGTCTTGAACGAAGAAGGCTGCTTGACGATGATTGACATCACTACTGATGGGTTTGGATTCATGTTGAGTTTCGGCGATTTGGCTTGGGTTCCATGGACGTATTCCTTGCAAGCAAGATACTTGAGCATCCCAGGAAACGAAATCAATTTGGGAATGGTGTTGAGTTTGTCCATTGTTGGGTTGCAAGCCTTGGGGTTCTACATCTTCAGATCAGCAAACAAGCAAAAGTCTGATTTTAGACAGGGCAAGTTACCACACTTGAAGAGTATCCAGACCAAAACGGGCTCCAAGCTCTTGATTGAAGGATGGTGGGGATTGTCTCAACACATCAACTACTTGGGTGATTGGTTTATTGGATTAGCATGGTGTTTGCCAACTGGATTCCAGACTCCGTTGACATATTTCTACGTTATCTATTTCGCTTCGTTATTGATCCACCGTCAAACCAGAGACGAAATGAAGTGCAGGGCCAAATATGGCGAAGACTGGGAGAAATATGAAAAATTAGTGCCTTACAAAATCATCCCGTATCTATACTAAGATAAATAGTTCATTTTTATTTTGTATATAGACAAACACATCTTTTCCCTACTCATTCTTCTTATCGTAATCGACTTGCTTTTCAAAAGAAGCATAAGTGATTTCCAAACTTGTAAGCCAGCTCAAAGCACCGTACAAAATACTCACCAAGAACAAAGAAACAATGATACCTGACCAAATACCAGACGTGAAGAATTGGTAGTTAGTGAACAAGTTGTCAGGCTTGACGAGAGTTCCATTACTTGGGAAGTCTTTATCACTGTCAAAGATGCTAACCAAGTCGGTTTCTTCAGCAGCTAAAGATTCAGCTTCTTCAAAGTCATGCTCGATTTCTTCTTCGAAATGTGCTTCATCCTCACCATCTTCGTTGTCGTCTCTCTTGTTGATGATGATGTCGTCGTCGTTGTACAAGTCGTACACCTTTTCCTTGATGCTGTCCAAAGAACCCTTGGTTCTAAACGTAGGCAATCCTTGAATAATCACCTTGTCCTGCGTCTCATGACGGCTCAAGATGTCAGCAACAGAAGCTGCCTCCAAGTGTTCATACTCAACCAAACCTTCTTCATAACACTTGTCAGAAATAGTAAAGTTGACACTGGAACGATCATGGTATACAACATCCCTGAATGAAAACTCCAGATACTTCTTCAACCCATCATCATCCCTATTCAACGCATCAACCTGATAAAAGTATAACTTGTCTTTCGCGCCGCAAATATCAGCAGTAGCACGAGTCAACAACTCTTGAACCTCGTCAAATTTAATCACTTGCTTGTGCAAGTCACGTATTTCGTCCCTGACGGATTGGCTCATCAGCAATGGATCAATTATGATTGGTGCGGAGTTCGAGAACGCCATGGCCAATGGTGCCATGAACCCCAAGTATGTCAATGATTGTGTAATTGAGACCATTGCTAGTGACAGTTAGCTTTGGATATGGGTTGGTTAACAATTGGCTTTTTAATTAATTTAATTTTCTCTTCATGTTTGCTCGCTCGCTCGCTCGCTCGCCCTGTTCGCCCGCTTTGCGTATCAATAGTGAGAGAGTGAGAGAGATACTCGGTAAAGTACACGACTAACATTAGATATACTAACAAAACCAAATCTATACCCTTAATCTTCATTACCGGCAGCAGCAATCAAGTCCAAGAACTTCTCCTTCGAAACGTCATTCATCAACTCTTGTTTCTTAGACTGACCCACTTTCTCCTTGCTTATTTCCTGGTTAGTTTTGACCTGTGTCGACAACACCGCATTGAACAACCTAACAACACCCCTCTGTGCCACTTTCTTCAAGTCCTTCTCTTTCTGAATCACCTCACGCACCTTCTCTGGCTCGTCACTGGAAGGCAACAAGTTCTTGACTCTGAATTTGTCATGCAAGATCTTCTTTTCTTGCAATAATGCCTTCTTTGCTTTCAATTCCAATTTGTCCGACTCGAGTTTCTTCAACGTGGTCTTATTTCGCGCAAGGATCGGGTCCTTACGGTCATATGCTTTCAATTTGGAGTTTACGATCGAGTTCAAGGCGTTGGCGAAGGACTCGGACCCGTCGTCTGTGGTCTTACCTTTCTTCTTCTTTAATTTGGGGAAATTGGACTCCTCCTCCTCGTCTTCTTCATCCTCATCATCTTTTTCTTCTTCGGATGATGACACGTCTGCTAAGTCGACTTCATCGTCGGATCCTATTTCTTCATCGAGTTCAATGTCTTGCTCTTCCTCCAATCCTGATTGATCCTCGTTCGAACTTGACTCTTCGGATTCTTCTTCAACTGTCACTTTGGGTTTCTTGGCCGGCGTCTTGTCTATGGATTTGCCTTTATTATTTATCTTTTGTTTCTTTGACGTTGGAGCCATGTTGTGGAATATTGACGTAATAAAAGAGTAGATTCAGCCATTTCAGAAACTTCATCTCATCGAAGATTTTATTTTTCTATTGTGTCTCGCTTATATAATCCCACATGTTCATCTCCACGTGACTCTAGTTTCGCGTTTGTTTTGTTTTGATTTTGTTTAATCCTTGATTTGAAATTCATTTAATTAAGCAACCACACAAACCAAACGGCAACATCAATATAACTACGATGGAACACCTTGATGATATAAATACTAGGCTCAAGGAGCGTTTAGTAGCCAATGCCAAGAACCTCAAGCGACCCTTAGATGACAACACCAACACAGTCAAGATGAGAAAGTATCAAGGTTCACGACTCCCCATGTCCAGCACCAGCAGTGATGTCAGCGAAGCCAGCCGGTTTCGTCAGCTCATCGCGGATAAAAAGGCCGAGCTTGGCAACTTGAAGCTTAGTTCGATGAGCGTACGCAATGAAATCGAGACGCAGAACTTGGAGAACTTCCGGATCCAGGCGAGTTTCAACGACTTGGAAAGAACACTACATGACATCGAGCTCAAGACGGGCGAGTTGACGGGGTACCGTGACCAGTCGTTGGAGTCGTTGCAGAAGAAGTATGAGTTGGAGACGAGGGAGTTGGGAGTGAGGCACCAGGAGAGGTTGAATAACGTCAAGGAGGATATCACGAAGCAGGTCGATGAGTTGTTGACGGAGAAACAGTACAAGTATGAGAAACAGATCCTGGATTTGAAAAACGAGATCAGTGTGATGGTGGATGAGAAGGGGAGTGTTGAAAGTGAGTTGAATAAAAAGTTGATTTTGTTGAAGGAAACACAACATAAAGAGGAGTTGAAGGCAGTTGGTGAGTTGGAAGAGCAGTGTGAGAAAGCTAGGCTGGAGATAGAGGAGATTGATAAGGATATTGATGCCAAAAGGAAAGAAATTGAAGATATCAAACTTGCTAGACTCCCGCAGCTTGCCAAAGAATGCAGCCGATTCACAGCACTTCTAGATCAGTTGCGAGCCAAGAACAAAGACAAGCAAACGGAGATTGATGGTTTGGAAAGACAAATAACCTCAAAGAGATCCAAAACGACATCCTTGAGTACGGGTTCTAAAGAAAGAGCTAGCGAATTGCACAGGTTGACTTTCGAAATCGCTAGAATGAGGTCAGAGCTAGTTGATCAAGAAAGCAAGAGGAGGAAATTGCATGGCCAGTTGCAGGATTTGAAAGGCAACATTCGTGTGTTTTGTCGTGTTCGAAGTACTCCATCTCAGGACTTGATTCAGTACAAGGTTCCACAAGATATTAACGACGACTCAAAGCAGGACTTGCTTATTACCAAGACTAGCTATTCCAACAGCAATTCGACATACAGGTTTCTGTTTGACAAAATCTTCCAACCCGACCAACCCAACGAAGCTATTTTCGAAGAGTTGTCCCAATTGATCCAGTGTTCGTTGGATGGCACCAACGTGTGTGTTTTTGCGTATGGTCAAACTGGGTCAGGCAAGACATTTACCATGTCGCATCCTTCAAATGGGATGATTCCTATGTCATTAATGAAGATATTCAGCGACATTGAAGATTTGAAAGAAAAGGGTTGGTCTTATTCCATACAAGGTAGGTTTATTGAAATCTACAACGAATCAATCGTTGATCTTTTGAACCCTGCCAGTTCTGACAAGCATGAAATCAAGCATGATGACTCGATGTGCCGAACCAGCGTCACAAACGTCACAACTATAGATATCACGACTCCTGAACAAGCAAACGAGATACTTGGCATGGCGAACAAGAAACGAAGCACAGCCGCTACGAAATCCAACGACCACTCCTCCAGATCGCACTCAATCTTCATAATAGACATCCAGGGCAGTAACCATCTCACCAGTGAATCATGCCGTGGCACGCTCAACTTGATTGATTTAGCAGGATCGGAAAGGCTAAACAATTCACGTGCAGAGGGAGATAGATTAAAGGAAACACAAGCTATTAACAAATCCTTATCGTGTCTTGGGGACGTTATCTATTCGCTAAACTTGAAAGATGGATCTCATATTCCGTATAGGAACAGCAAGTTGACGTACTTGTTGAAGCACAGTCTTGGCGGGAACTCCAAAACGTTGATGTTTGTCAACATCTCGCCGTTGAACAAGGACTTGAATGAGACGATCAACTCGCTACGATTTGCTACAAAAGTGAACAACACCAAGATTAATAAATAGGGGGTGGTATGATGTATATATACAAGTTTATTTAAATATAGGTTCGTTTAAACGTTTAGGATCGTTGTTTGATCCGTCAATAAGGAAGTTCTCGTTTGGCTTGTACCCGGAAGCCTCCAACAACTTACCGGATTCAACAGCCTCCTGCCAGAGCTCAGGGTACTCTGACTCCGCCCACAGTTTCAATTTCTTCTGGCCCTCAACTTCATAGCAGAAATTATGCATGCTGACTAGCAAATCACTCGTTAGGTCCAAGTCATACTCCTCTATGTTATCAGCAATCTCCATTGATTTGTCAACTAGTCCGTGGTACGAATACGCGATCAAGTACTGTTTGAACATGTTATAGTCAGGAACCAAGCCAAATGTAGACAAGTTATTCCAGAACTTCTCCACATACATCAAGTCATTATAAGTGTATGCTTTGATCATTATTGTTGCGCTTGTCTCGTCAACGCCGCCGTTGTCCTTTGGCTGTAAGCTCATTGTCAAGAACAAGTCTCTGACTTTACTGACCTCCTGCAAGTTACAGTACCCGTTCATCACGGCATGGAGCAATTCTTTGTCTTGGGTAGGCAACGAAATGTCCATCTTCATGGACTCGTAGACTTCAACGAAACCCTCTTCGTATAACTTGTCCCCGAATTCGTTGATCAAGTACAAGTACATTTCTTTAGTTGGTGGCTTGTGGTTGTGCTCACCGTGCAATTTGGACATCTCGAGCATGGATCGGAATATTCTCAATGCTCCGTTCCATCTCTGGTGTTCACAGAAGAACTTCATTGTCGGGAGCAATCTTTCGTGTGGGATGAAGAAATAGTTGTAACAGTGTACGTACAAGTACCAGTTATTAACCATAGTGGAGTCGTGGGTATTGGTGATACAGTAGGTGTGAACGGTGTCGTACAATTGGTAGTACTTGTAACCAAAAGGCTTCTCAATTGGGAACTTCAACGGCAGCTCTTGATCCAACTTGGGCAATTCTCGTGTCATCAACTCTATAACATCCCCAGTTAAATTCTCTTCCAAGATTTTAGGAACAATAGCATTGATCGTGTCGATATTTATCTGTTGTTGGAGCTGAGCTTTGATGGTTTGGAATATAGGGAATGCCTGCTTCATAGGGTTATTGTTCACTACACATTGGATCAAATCGTTTAAGGTTTTGCTGACAGATGGGTCATTGTTGTATTGTGCCCACTGTGTGAGTTCTGTGACACTCTCATTGAAAACTTGCAAAGCAGCTTTGTCGTCATTCAACTCAACGGCTCGATCGATGAGGTACTTGTAGGCATACACCGACTTTTCAGTTGCCAATTCGGATCTCAATTCATTGATAATATCCGCGGTTGGAGCAATGTTGGATGTCATCATAGCTTGAATTGCTGTCTCGTAAGCCTGTGATGCATCCGCGTCTTCAGGTACTTTGGCAACAATTTGTTCAGTAACGTTCGGAGTGTTAGAATGCACAATCATGTACACCTCCAGTTGGAATCTCAACATTGGCAGGAATTTAACATCATCCTTTGCAACGAACTCCGTTATTTGATCAGCTGACATCTTGTTGCCAGACTTCCAGCTTGCAAATAATAAAATCTCTGCCAAAGATTCATCTTCCAAGTCTTGTTTGAATATCACATCCTTCACTTGTGATGCTTTGTCTTGTAGATAATCCAAGATGTTATCGCTGTTGTCAGAACTGACTTGACTTTTATTGGCATTCAAGATTTCCCAGTTCAATTTGAATATCGTCAACAATGACTCAACTGGCATCGTGTTAAACTCTAATTTTTCTATCACGTCGTTGATAATAACCTGAATTCTGTCCAAACTGTACTCAAAATTCTGATAGCAATGCACCTCAGGAGAGTTTTCCTTAAAAAGACTTTCAACGTACTTGCTCAAATACGGAATCGTCTCTTCTGTTGTTTCCAATTCCACCAACTCTTCAAACACGTCCAACGAAAGCTTCTTGTTCTCATCCAAGTCCGCAAGATACTCTCCCATGAACGTTTTATAATCTATCCTACCTTGCAAAGTTCTCAATATCACACTTAGCTTAGTTGTCTTTGAATCCTGTGTGAAATTCACCAACTTTATCAATATCGGGTTCGGCAACTTTTCTATATTTGCAAGTAGGGGTTCAATTACCGGACCAGCAAAACTTGGCTGTTTATGAACAATTTCATCATACATCTTGTCAAACACAAGAGACGCCACTTCGACGGGCACTTTCTTGTCAAATCCATTCTTTATCGTAAGGTCCAAGACTTCCAATACCTCATCTCTATCTATCTCTGCATTAGACAAGAGCTCTGTTAGCCTGATTGTGAAAAACTCTGTCCTAAACTGGTCAGTCAAACTAGAACTGCTCCCACTGGAAAGGTAATTTGATATATCATTATAGTACTTCTGGATGTTTCTATCTTGGTATACTTTAGGCTCTTCTATAATGAAATCCCCCTTCTTGTGTTTGTATTTAGATTTCGGTTTGGTCTTCGGTTTGGTGAACTTTTTGAAGAACGACTTCGTTAGAACTGACGTTGTTGAAAGTGTTCGTACTGTATAATGCGGGTGATATAGGAGTACCGACCTCGGTATCAATACTCTTGTTAGCATGATTTGGAGTTTGGCGGTGTGTGGTTGGTTTTGATATCTCCGTGTTTGCAGGTTTTTCGTTTTTCAGATCTAATCTGCTCCCTCTATAGCGGAAAAATTTTCTACTATGGCACACGTGTTTCTCACGTGCTCTTTTTGTCTAAAGCATGTCGTTTACATTTCTATGTACAATTAGTATTGTGTGTATCAATAAATAAATAGGCGAATAGTTATAATTCTCTAATTTGTCTTCTCAACAACAACGGTATCATCATCTTCATCAGGTCTGTATTCTGGGAGATGAGGCTGGTGTCTCTTGATAGCCCAGTTCTTACCAACAAATTTAACAGCTGGCTCACTCATTCCTTCCGTGTTTGTGAAAACCTTCCAAAACTGGGGATCTTTAAATCTCTTATCTTCCGGGTTGAACATTCCTGTCAGCTCTCTAACTTCTAGAACCCTTTCTCTAAGGTAAGCAGCCAAGTCAGATCTCAACTTCTGTGCCTTCTTGCCCGTTTTCAACTCTTCGGAAAGGTCAGTTGGGTTGGACTTGTCGATGTATTTCTTGACCAATTTCCTCCATTGCTCGCGGTAGTCTTCCAAGACTTCATCTTTGATCGGGTCTCCAACGCAAACGTGGATCTCGGCACCATAGTTAGAGGGTAACCACTTGTAAATTCCTTTCTCAGACATGTCCTCAGGTGCCACCTTCTCGAAACCAAACGAGAACAAGGGAACCACGACCGGTGTTCTTGTGCTTTCGAGGATAAGTCTTGAAATCCCCCATTTGAAATATCTCATGGAGTTGTTGTGCGGTTCTTTCAACTGTAGGACAAAACCCTCGGGGAACACGTGGAACCATGAGGTTTTGGTTCTTATGAAGGGGTTCTTTCTCAACAACACGTTGGTGGATTCAGGACTTGGTTTGATAAAGTTGACCAATTCTGTACTTGTCTTGATGCCGATGTTGTTGACTGTCTGCAAAAGCACTGGTTTTTGCTCGTCTTTGACTCCCGGGGTAAACTCAAGATCTAGGGTGTCATCAGGACTCAATATTCTGATGGCTGCATCTAGCGAGCCTTGGAAAGGGCCCTCCCCGAATCTCTTGGTGCCCAAGATCTTACCCAAGTTGAAGAACCAACTTTGGATAGCTGTGCTGAAACAAAGATTGTGTGCACCGAACCCCCATCTGATGGTGTCTATATCCAAGTGGTATCGCCATGGCAAAGAGGCATAGAAAGCCGGGTCGTCAACCACAGACATGTGGTTCATAACAGTCAACAAACTTCGTTTCTCTAATCTAGCCTTGGTCAAAGCATAGTCTAGCTTTTCTATATTGTGCAAGTACGGCTTGTACATGGTATTCAAGATGATCTTGGACCCGGTAATCATGAATAGACATGTTGCATGGGATGCTAGGTTCCATAGTGGGTGGGTCCTCGGGTACTCGTTGAGAAAGTCGTCCCCTCTGGTCAACACGTCCTGAAATGACATCTCTGAAGGCGTAGGAACGTGGAGATGGTGTGGCAAGTTTTGTTGGGTATCTTGTGAAGCCTGGGGTTGCACTGGAAAATTTTTTTTTCTCTGTATGTATTTATACTCTTTGGATTTTAGGGCCGAGCTTTGTGGATGATCTACACTTGGTAGCACAAACACCACACGGGACATGCACCACGTTTCTGTTTTGCTTGTGAACAGGTGGGTGGATTTTGTTGTTATTAATTACTTTATCTAAACTATAAAATTCTCATAGCTTAAACGAACATCTGGCATCTCCTCCTTTTCAAGTTCAGGGATGAATGTAGCATTGATAAAGTATTCAAAGTTCTGGACTGAGACACAGTGTTGGGTCGACTTGCCATAATCAACAAAATCATTAAACTTTAATTGGACACAGCTGATGGGGCTCACTCCACACACTTCGTAGAATTTGGCAAATAAGTCACTCAGATTTTCTAAAGACTTGTATTGTTTGTAGGATATCCCTAGATCTTGCAACATTTCCTTGAGTTCAACTTTGAATCTCATGATATGGCACAATCTGTCAATGTTCAATCGTGTATCGGCAGTGCTTGATAGCGTGAGGAAACTTTGCTGATAAAAGTAACTGTACAAGTTCAGCAACCCCACCAAGTTTGAATACCTAGTCGTCTCCAATGACGAATCCGTGAGTGTCTGCATTGTGGTAGAGATACAGGGGTTAGGCGCTTGTATAGGTTGGAAAAACCATCATAACAACTAGAAAGTTATGAAAAACTCTAAAGGAAATCCCTCTTCTCCAGGATAAGCCACATATCAAAAACAATGCCAGTGGGCGAATTGCCATGGAACGATGGCTCTATTGAACCCAACAACACAGCCCTAACCTACTTGATCCTCAACTCAAATATACACTTCACGGAGCCACAGGTTTACAAAACCCTAAACTTATCTCCAGATAATCCCTCACATACCTCCGTGTATCAGCAGCTACTTCAAATTGTACAATCAGCGGCAAAGAGCCTTTACAACAACACACACATTGAAGATTTGAGAGGTTACCCCTTGAGCAATATCCAGTACTTGAGTTTTATGATTGCTGATATCTATCCTGAGATGTTTTATTGTCCTGTTTGGATAAGAGAAGAGTTGGAGTGTGACAATTCTGAATCTGTTTTGGTACGCAAGAAAACCATCGATACTGTCAGTTGGATTCTGAAACGGTGCAGATACAATGAGATGTGGATTATCACCTACTTGCTCAAACAGGAGTTTAACAAGGTGGTGGGCACCGATTAGGCTCCGATCTTATGGCATACCATTTTGCAGTTGACTTCGGCTTCTATTGTGTCGCGCACGCACCTCCAGAGCGAAAGTGAAAATTCGTGTGCCGCGATGAGCAGAGGATAATTTTTTTTTTTAGAATAGCCTGTTAGATACCCCTAATACCTAGGATCATCCAACAACAACCCAACGACAATGGCTAGGATTAAGAAGAGAGGAACGTCTGGTAATGCTAAGAACTTCATTACCAGAACCCAGGCGATCAAAAAGTTACAAGTCTCTTTGGCCGACTTTCGTCGTCTTTGTATCTTCAAAGGAATCTACCCAAGAGAACCAAGAAACAAGAAGAAGGCCAACAAGGGATCCACTGCCCCAGTCACATTCTACTACTTTAAAGATATTCAGTATTTATTGCATGAACCAGTCTTGGAGAAGTTCAGACAGCACAAGACGTTTGCTAAGAAATTGCAGAAAGCTTTGGGCAGGGGAGAAGTCGGAGATGCTTACAGATTGGACAAACACAGACCAAAATACACTTTGAACCATATAATCAAGGAAAGATACCCTACTTTCAATGACGCATTGCGTGATTTGGACGATCCTTTGAACATGTTGTTTTTGTTTGCCAATATGCCAGCTACTGATAAAGTGTCCACAAAGGTTGTCGCCGAAGCAGAAAACTTGTGTAACCAATGGTTGGCCTACGTTGCCAAAGAGAAGTGTTTGAAGAAAGTGTTTGTCTCGATCAAGGGTGTTTACTATCAAGCTACTGTCAGAGGACAAGAAATAAGATGGTTGGTGCCATACAAGTTCCCAACAAACATCCCAACAGACGTTGATTTCAGAATTATGTTGACATTCTTGGAGTTCTATTCAACATTGGTGCACTTTGCCTTGTACAAATTGTACAACGAAGCCGGATTGGTGTATCCTCCAACTATTGAGAAGTCTATTGGGTTGAGTGGATACGTCTTGCAGGATAAGAATTCTCCTTTGAAAAAGAAAGAGGAGACAAATGATGAAGAAGGTAAGAACTTGTCGGAGCAAGAATTAACCAAAGCTATCGAAGCTGACAAAGAAGGCGATGACGTCGAAGGGGAACAAGACGGTGTTTCAGCTACTGAAGATGCCGAGTTGGACGAATTCACAAGCACAAAGGAAGACTCTTTGTTACAGCCATCCAAGAACCAATCTCCATCATCTGAATTATTCTCCAAGTTTATCTTCTACATCGGCAGAGAAGTTCCATTGGAAATCTTAGAGTTCTGTATATTGTCATGCGGAGGTAAGATCATTTCCGAAATCCAAATCGATGAATTGAAAGCCACCGATCCAGAAGCTTACAAGCAACTCAATTTGTCCAATATAACCCATCAAATTGTTGACAGACCGAAAATCTTACTGAAAGTTCCGGGCAGAACTTACGTGCAGCCACAATGGGTCTTCGACTGTATCAACAAACAAGAGTTAGTCAATGTCAATGACTATGCCATTGGTGAAACCTTGCCTCCGCATTTGTCACCATGGGGTGATGCTGGTGGTTACGATCCTAATAAGGTTGTTGAAAAGGCTGAAGGTGAAGAAGAGAGCGAAGAAGAGGAGGACGAGGAAGAGGTTGAAGTTCAAGAAGGTGATGAAGATCAAGAAGAGGATGAAGAAGAAGTCGACGAAGATCTTAAAGCACAGAAAGAATTAGAATTAGAAGCAGCTGGTGTCAAATTCTCCGAGGTTAATGAAGAAGACAAGAAGAAACAGAAGAAGGCTAAACAAGCTTCCACGAAGAAACCAGTTGACGAAGAGAAGGAATTGAAGAAGATTATGATGACTAACAAACAAAAGAAATTGTACAACAAGATGCAATACGGTATTGAAAAGAAGGAGACTAGAGAAAGAGAATTGACAAAGAAGAAGAAGCAATTGGATAAGAAGAAGGAACAGTTGAAGAAGTTGAGCAAATAGGTCTATGAGTTTTTAAGTGCATTAATGTAAAATAGAGTATTTCAGGAAGAGAAGCTAGAGAGCAGGGAGGTATTCTAAATGTAACAATCTATATTAATTCTACAATCCTACCCACGAACGAACCAACTCTCTGACAGCATTCACACTCGCCATGATCACCATGACGGTACCAAACACGGAGAAACTCAAACTCGACATGGACGCAGCACGCGGGTCCACGTTCAACAAGTGTGCTGTGGCAATAGCACCACAGTTGATGCCCAATGTCACACCTCGAGTGACAAAATCGTTCTTGTCGACCCGCAAGATCCTGAACAACGGCTCGTTGATCAACACACCCAAGATACCAGACAAGATTGTGCAGACAGCCATCAACGACACAGAGCCGCCGAGCGCCAGTATCAAGGGTGTGCCCAAGGCTAACGTGACAGATCTACCAATGAATCCGATCGATCGTTCTGCTTCTATTCCAATCGCGTGGCAAACTATCGGGTAGAGGAAGAAAGTCAAGCCAATGCTCAGCAAGATGGTGGGGCATAGCACCGCAAAGTTCTTCACGAAATCCCGACGGTGGGTGAACATCGGCAACGATAAACTGACAATGGATATGTCCATCAACGATGAAAGGAAGTCCCCACACCCGGGCCATTGTGGAGTGGCAGTAGGGTTGTCTTCGGGCACGGTGTCTGACTTGCCGTTATTGTTCAAGGTCTTGCCACTGAAGAGCAGGAGATAGTTCTTGCCTGTTCTGTAAAACTTTAAGTCGTCCAAGAACCCCTTGGGGTGGCGGTGGTAAATCAAGGAACCTATGAAACAAACAAACAAGATGATACCAGTGGATGTGATGATGGAGTGGGCGAGCGGGATTTTGCGTCTGATCAACTCGGCGACAAAGAACGCCAACACCGTGATGCTCAAGTGATAGAAAAGATAGATGTGGAGTGGCGTAAAGTAGAGTGGTAATGACACAATAAATAACAAGCCATACAACAACCAGTCCATGTTGTTGGTGATGAAGACGGTTATTGGCGACAACTGCACCTCCTCGCGCTGCTCGACGGCGACACTGTCCTGTTCTTGCGCTGGTGTTGCCTGTGTCCGTGGGTATGTATCAACGTGATGTGGCTTGTGGTAGATTGGTTCGGGCTCTGGCAAATTGGAACTGGTGTCGTCAAATGGGTTCTCTGTGACAGAGCGCGGTGGGGTCACTTCACGGTCGTTGGTATTGATTGGCTGCAAACTGTCGATATCGATGGTGGTGATATCGTCGCGCATGCTGGTGAAGGTTCTGTTGCTGCTTCTTATAACCTCCATTTCAACCTCTTCGTCTTCTTCCGTGTGTGCTTTCTCCTGCTTGTACCCAAACCTCTCTAGCGTGACCTTGAAAAGCGTGATCATGTACACATTCACCAAGATCAAGACAACGAGACCCACGATAAAGACCGCAGCAATCTTCAAACACTCAATGATTGTGATTGGATCAGAAAGTGGTAACATGACGAAGGAGGGTATAAAAAACACATTGATGAACTTTAGTGTGAAATTCATGCTAGGCTTAATCATGGCCAAGTAGTTTCTCAACACCCACGATGAGCCCTCTCTTGTCTTTTTCACATACTCGTGCTCTCCTCTCATTTCACTTAGTAAACTCAACACGCATAGGAATATCAAGTTGATCAACATGCCCAACACGGAACTGGGGAACTTTATCTTGAAAATATCTGCCAACAAGATGTTGAGGCCGTACAAGATTGCCAATAAGATAATGATGCCAACGGGGATGACGACGAAACTGCGGAACAAGTGCTGTCGTGAGTACCATATACCCCTCCAGATCAGTCTCCACACATTATCGTTATCCATAGTTGGTGAATTGGTTGGTTGTGGAAGAATAAAGAAGAACGCGATGTAATCTTGAAAAAGTTTAAGAAGAAATCGAGATAAAAGGCTTCGTGTGTGTGTGTGGGGGTGGGGGTGGACGGGCGGCTGGAACGAGTCACGCGCCGGTGATCACCAAATACCGAGGCAGAACTGTCAACTGCACGGCCGAGTCTGGGGGCATTGAATTGGCTCCAAACTTAGCCAAACTCGGCAGTTACATCCCTTACTGCAAATGGGTTACTCCGACAGCCATCATCACATATTGCTCAAGATAACACTCCAACAAAATGTCAACATCCCAAGGTGGACGCAAAAGTCGTGGCTAAATCGTCCGCGGAACGTGCGATGTAAGGGTTGGAGGTTATTTGACTCTGAGAAAACGTACTGCTGAAAAAAACAAACACTGGATATCAGATGGCCCCGATTTTCGGAGAATACCTTATCTAGCTTTCTCTATACCTTTTTTTCGAATAAATTATATTTTACCTATCACTGTACACAGCTAATATGAACGTCGTGCTTGCTTCCCTTCTTTTAAGCTTCACTGGCTTCGATCTCATCTTTGAACTCTTCCTTAGCGTATCTCAAACCACAATAGCCACAAGTAGCAGCCTTTGGCTGGTCCAAGTTGATAAAGACCTTAGGATGACCCTGCAAAGTGCTTCCTCTGTTACCATCACAAACAGCAATGTTTCCTTCTTCGTGTGTCAAGTATCTTATTGGTTCTTTGGCGATCAAGTCTATAGCGGCGTATGGTCTTGGTTGCTGTTCCAAGTCTCTCTGGACGAATCTATGTGGGAACTTGTTGACAACCTCTATTCTTTCTTCCTGGGATGGAGACCATGTCACATTTCTGTTTGGTGCCTGTTGCACATATTCGTTGCTCTTTAAGTCTTTGGCGTTTAATTGTGCGGCGTCTGGTCTGGCCAAAGATGAGTTGAAACGCAAGAATGAAAGTGGTCTGGCAGTAAATCTAGTTATTCTTAACATGATGCTAGGGTATATGTAGTAATATGTGACGGATGGAGAATAGGTAATGCAATGGTGGTTGTTAGTATTTCTCTAGTGGTTCATTTTTTTTTCTCCCTCTCTCTCTCCTGTAATTGGAAAAGTGTTAAGCAAAATTTCTCACGCTGTAATTGGGTGAAGCGTCTGGAGTTAATGGTAAAGACACGACTTAGATAAAGAAGTAGCAGCAGGTCTGGTGGGTCGGCAGCGCAGCCAACGAGTGAGATTTTAAGGGGTGATAGAACAAAGAGTAAAGCAACCCACAATACTTTGTTTGAGTTTTGGAGAGTATAGGGTGATCGCTGGCTAGCTAGCGTACATGGTGATATCACACGTACCTCCAACAAATCCCGTGCCCTTGGACCACGTGATGAGACATTTCCGAAATCTATTTCCGGTGGTCGAAATTGAAACGCGTGCCAGTCGCCAGATCAACCTGTGCAGCCAAAAAATTGCGTCAATGAGCATCTCAACTATCCGCCGTTGGGCTGTGAATTCTTCCAAACTAGTGGTCCTCTATATGGTTGACTAATGGTTTAGTAAAATGCGCACACAAAGTATAATCTGGTGTGGTGGTGGTCCCAAACAAAAAAAGTTTACTGCGTATGCAAAAGGGATTAATTGCTATTTCCAGGCTTCCACAGTATTTGATTGGGACAGAGAAGGGGACACATTGGTGCTAACCATCGAGATTTCCCTAGCCAACGATTTCCGGTTGCTTTTTTTTATATATTTCGTGTGTTTTTTCCTTCTTTCTTCGTCTTCCTTTTCTTTCTTATTGGACTCCATCCGTTATCTATTCTTTACAATGGCTCCACCAAGAACCGCAATTATTCTTTACTCCCTTTACCACCACATCTACGAATTGGGTGTTGCCCAAAGAGCCGGTGTCTTGAAGGCCGGTGGTCAGGCTGATATCTTCCAAGTTCCAGAAACCTTGTCTGCCGAAGTCTTGAAGTTGGTCAAGGCTCCACCAAAGCCAGACATCCCAATTGCTGAAACCAAGACCTTGACTGAGTACGACGCCTTCTTGTTTGGTGTCCCAACCAGATTCGGTAACTTCCCAGCCCAATGGAAGAGCTTCCTTGATGCCACTGGTGGTTTATGGGCCAAGCAAGCCTTGAGAGGTAAGCACGCTGGTGTTTTCGTTTCCACCGGTACCCCAGGTGGTGGTCAAGAAACCACGGTCATCAACACCTTGAGTACTTTGGCTCACCACGGTATCATTTACGTTCCATTCGGTTACGGCCACCAAGGTCTTACCACTTTTGACGAAGTCCACGGTGGTTCCCCATGGGGTGCTGGTACTTTTGCCGGTGCTGATGGTTCTAGAAAGGTCACTGACTTGGAAAAGGCCATTGCTGAACAACAAGGTCACGACTTCTACAAGCTGATCACCAAGACCTGGTAATTGTTTCCTAAGTAGATTTGAAAAATGTACAGACCTTTCCCAACGTGTGGATCCATTTGGTCGTGTAGAATCAACCAACTTCAGCGACATGAATCTTTCAGCAAAGAAAAAAAAAATAATGTGAGGACAACAAAAAGACAACCAATTTTTCAAAGGACTTCCAGCAACAACAACAACCACAACCAACGATGTCCTCCTCCACTAAGCCTCAGAAGGCGATGAAGCAAGATTACATCGCCAAGGTCCGTTACACCAACAACTTGCCACCTCCACCATTAAACCCAAAATTCATAGCATACAACACAACAGACCCAGTATCAGCCAAACAAGAAGGTGAACACTTAATGGCCTCGTTGTTCCGTAAAGAGAACTTCCAGAACTTGATGGAGAGAATAGATGATCAACTAGGATTAGATTTAAACTTGATAAATAACCATGGGTTCTTATCTGAGGAGAAGATAGAGGCGATTGGGAAATTGAAGTACGATCAATTACACCCCAAGGACCGTGTGCTATTGAGAGATGCCGGGATCGGTAGAATCTCAAAGAATGAACCGGGTGTTTCATTTTTAAGAAGAACTGAATATATTTCTGAACGTCCGTTATCCAAGGGAAGTTCGGGGTTGAGTACTGCCAGTGAAGAACTGAAAAACAAGGAAAGATTGTCCAAAGATGAGCATTTCGATGCTGACTCTCAATTAGCCAAGATTGAAGAAGGGTTCACTGCTGCTAATGAGTCATTGTACGACTTGAAGAAGTTGAAGCATCCAAGAAAGAAACACTTGAAGGCTGTGAACGCCTGGCCATTGTTACCGGACACATCTATGATGGATAATAATCTATTTGATTTGAAATTCACGGGAAGTGCTTCTATTGAAAGAGAGATCAAACAGCAAAACAGAGGCAAGGTCAACAAGGAACTAATCAACAAGGCGTTGGAAAGTGCACTTTTCAAACCAATCAGATCAGAAGAAGGAGAATGGATTTCGATGTTTAGAGTTGACAATGAAGACCAGATCAAGAGCTTGTATGAGAAATTGCACTCCACGAAGAGAGAACAGCCTATAAACTTGTTGGACGAAGAAGAAGAAGAAGCTGAAGAATTCAAGTTCAAGTACAACAAAAACTACGACATGACGGTGCATGCATTCCAACATGATAATGAAGAATTGGCAATCAAGTTTGTGCCTGCCGACGACGCAGATACTGAACAGCTGTCGGGAAGACCAATCAAGAAAAGAAAAACCGCATACTACTACCCAATTAAGGGTAAGGTTGATTTGAAGAAACACAGAGCTTCAACCAACTCCGAGATCAACAAGTTCATAAGAGAAAGGACGTTTGATGGTATAAACTTTAAATTGAGAGAACCAACGACCAATGAGTTGAAGAAGATGGACAAGGTGAGATCGGAATACGATCCTATGGAGTATGAAGGTGAAGAAGAGGAGGACCAAGAGGAAGAGGAAGAGGAGTCATCTCAGTTGCAAACACAAGCTGTTAGAAACGATAAAGAGAGCAGTACGGAACAAGAAGAGCTTCCTGCTGAAGAATAATGTAATTGTCAAAAAAAATGTGTACACTAAATTCATGTCTATGTAATAATACAAAATTTTTTCTTTTTGCCCTTGTCTTTCTTGACTTCAGTGACTTCCTTAAGTTTGGCGGTGCCTGGATTGGTGATTGGTGATTTGGCTTCATTAGGTGTAGCTGAGGCAGGAGCAGTGGTGGCTGTGTTGCCATTAGCATTACCGTTGTTTGGCTTCCTCTTGTCATACTTTTTCTGCAATCCTGCTGCCATTTTCTGGTCCTCTTCTTCCTGCAACTGTCTCAACAATAAATAATCAGTGTCGTTAGGATCCCCACCCACATTGGGCAAGTCCTGGTCAATATCCAAAACTGGAGCAAACTCGCCGGTGAAGAATAAGTCATCATTGCCGGAAACACCATTCACTGATTGCCAGATAATCTGTGATGGTTTATTACTGGCGTGGCTCGTACTAGTAAACGACGAGTCCGTTAGTAACACATAAAACTCACTGTCCGACTTCTTGAACAACGTATTGAAATGGTTGTTTCTGAAAAACACGACAAACTCATCAACGTTCAAACTACCGTTCAACTCCCTGATCCCCTGTGTTGTCAACTGAGTCTGGTTCAAACTCAACCATTTGGTGAGCAATTCCTTATTGTGGTGAATCTCAGGGTCACTCTCATCGTGCAACAAATAATCTTGAACTCTATCGAAGTCCTCTAACGAGTTTATCAACTCCACCAACGTCCTGTACTCATCATCTGTCCACACGTCAGGCTCCTCATTAACCGGATCAACAATCCACCCGTGCTTGAACTTCAAGTCGAAAATGTCAAACAACTCCGTGCCCAAGTCCTGCTGGAAGTCCCCAGAATACAAGATAGGGTTCACGTTCAAGCCCGTGTGCAACTTGGGTAAATTCAACAACAACTCGTCAATCGTAAACTTGAACCGATCCTCGACGCCCTCGATGTATACCAACAACAAGTCCCCAAGGTACTGCAAGACGTCGTCCAACGTGATCTTGCCATCGCTATGGTACCTGCTGACCAACTTTGATTTAAAGTTATCCACAGCGATTTCCTTGGTGCGGTCCTGTGGGTCCGTGAAATAGGTAGGATTCTCATCCAGCGCGGTCGTGGTGTTCGTGTTCCGTACGTCGTGGTTCAATAACAAGGTGTTGCACAAGGCGATTAAAGGGCACGGCCCGTTCTTCTCCTGGAGTAAAATCGGGTTAGATAACAGATCATGGTGCGAGTCCAATCTCCAGCTTATCAATTTGAGCGGGAACTGCACTAATACTAATTCGTGTGGGGCGTTGGCGGTTGATGACGAACCACTTGGTTCG
>JAJSEA010000233.1:0-25710 GCA_026724345.1 Candida sp. AC06
TTCCCGAAGCATCGCGGGGCCGCGGGCTCGTTCCCCGTGAGTGCGTACGGGTTTGCAGCGACGGTGTTCTCTATTATCTCAGCGACGTTTTTCAACGGGGATACTGGCGGGTTGTTGGAGTTCTTGGCGATTTTTTGTGGCAGTATGACGTTCATCGGGTCATTTTTCATCCATATTTACTTGGACCATAATGACGACCAGCCTAATGATCCCGAGATGCAGAGTCCTGAGATATTGAGCCCGTCGCCAAACTACTTTGACTTGGGTAATAATGGAACACTGTCGTCATCGACGGCTGCTATTGAGGAAGAGTTGTCGTTGTTGAATGAGCCTGAAGCTGCTGTTAAAGCAAAGGGTGGCCTGGACCCAGCTACTCCTATGGAACGCGACGAGTCGTTGAAAGGATCTATTTCATTCTGGGGTATTGGTGAACGTACACCAAGAGCATCAGTCAGTTTGCAAGAATCTGAAGCCAACACACTTGTGGAGAATCTCCGCAATGAAAACAACGCCCATTCCAACGGACCATCGTGGTTGAACCACTGGTTATTACAGTACATCCCTATTCCAAAAGTGTTCCAGCAAGAAAACGGCAAGATATTCCTCATACACTACTTTATCGTCTCCGTATCCAGCGGTGTCGGTCAGATGTACATCTACACCGTCGGTTTCATAGTCACGGCACAATACTACTACGGCAAAAACAAACAACCCCGAGACGACACTGAATCCGACGACGCCGTGCAATCCCTCCAGGCCCTCCAAGTGTCCATCATCTCGATCGGGTCCTTCTCGGGGCGTCTCCTAGCCGGGTTCCTCAGCGACTTCATCCACAAGAAATGGCACATCCAGCGACTCTGGATCGTGCAGGTGACGCTCGTGCTCATGGGGCTCGGACAGTACATCACCCTTATCAATGTCAACGACAAGCACTTGATCGCGATCGCGTCGGCCATGATTGGCGGCAGTTATGGGTTGATTTTCGGCACCTACCCCGCTGTGATTGCTGATGGGTTCGGAACAAAGAATTTCAGCTCCAATTGGGGGTTGGTGTGCACCGGTCCGTTGATCACGTTGTGGGTGTTGAATAAACTCTTTGGTGAGATTTATGACTCAAAGTCGGAGAATGGCGTGTGTTATCTTGGCAATGAGTGCTATCTGGGTGCGTTTGAGCTAAGTTTGGCGCTTATTTCGGTGACGTTTGTCGTAACGTTAATTTTGATATACATTCAACGGAAGTAAAACAATAATATTTGTGGGTGGTTAGACTATATACAATTACATTATAAGACACGTATTCTTACCTAGACCAATTCAATCTTTCCTAAGGATTCTTGCTGAACATGGATCTTTGTAAACAAGTGCTTAAAGAAACCGGAACTGATCTCGGCGTCCTTAATGATCTTTTCTAATTTCGCCTTCTCGTTGTTTCTCTTATCAATGCTGGTCTGGAAGTTGTTCATCACTTGTCTGGATGGGTAGTTCAAGACCTGGCGACATTCACGGGAAATACGTGACGAGTTTTGGTGAGCATAGTCCAACTTACCAATCTGTTTCTTGATCTTTCTGGCTTGCTTTCTTGGTAATGCATTTGGGATATCACTTATGAGGTAGTAAATGGTGATACCAGAAACACCAATAATGACAGGAAGGGCAATCTTCTTGACCATTGAAGGGGTAATGTACTGCGAGAATTGGTACATTTTGTGGACCAAAGCTCCCGTGGTCAAGATCTTACCTGATGAATAAAGGGTATGCAACGTTATTTGGGTCGGTAACTGTTCTTTCAACGTGACAGCATTGCTTGGGATCGAGGTCAAGATTCCTAATGGGTTAAAGTAAGAAATCTGGTACTTTGCAGAATTGACCATCTTCTCAGGCAATCCAACGAAAACCAAGAACGATTCAACGGACGGATCAAAGAAATCTTGAATTTCAATAGTGTCATCAATAGATTTCCCAATGGTATCTTTCTTCCTCGAAAACATCAAATCGGAGTTGAACACTTTATCGTTCAAGAATTCTTCACCAAGCGTCTCTTTACCATACTTGATTATCTCGTCGACTCTTTCGGATGTCAATTTCTTGGCCACCTCTTCGCTTCTGGAAACCGCATCCAAAATGGTGTCAATCATAGCCAATTGAGTCTCCTTGGCATACTCAAACAAGTATTGGAGCCCTCCGTATTTCACAATCGGTTTGTCACCCAAGTTGTTAACAGTAGTGATGATTTCCTTGCTTGCTTCGTTGTAAGCTTGAGTACAGGTAGTTTCGATCAAAGCGTTGATGGAATCGCCAATGCGCAACGATTTGTTGACCATATCGTTATACTTTGGAGCAACTTGGTTGTTCAATTCCTCAACCTTCGATTGCCTCTCGTCATGGTATATCCTTTCATTGACTTTCGATAATGTCAGTAGGTCTTGCAAAATGTTGAGTAAGTAGTCCTTTGCTGGCAACAATTTCGAAATCGACCTCTTTTCCAAAATAAACTTCCTCAAGGATGCGTCAAGTTGGTCAAAATCAGGATGGTCGTTATTGTTGTTGTTACTATCATCGTTGTCATCTGGATCACCGTCGTCACCACCGTCATCACCACCGTTGATTATATCACTGGAGCTGACAAAGTGAACAAACTCTTTAGCGTCTTTGTAAGTATCAGGCGACAAGCTTTTGATCTGGTCCAATATTCTCTTTTTACACTTTTCTTTATCCTTGATGTGATCAAACTTGTTAACCACAATGAATACGTATCGTTTTTCATTGGCAGCGGCAGCAATGAACTCTTTGGCAGATAAGGTGAAGTGGTTCTCAGCACTGACAACAAACACAACCAAGTCAATCTCTTCTTGTCTGGAAAACACTTGGGTGGTTTGGTACAGGTCCATGTTCAAACCAGGGGCGTCAATTAATTTGATGTCAATGACACCGTTATGCAATAAACTTTCTTGGAAGCTACGGTGGTCCAAGACATACACCTTCAATAAGCTGAAACGATCGCAATCGTACACCAACTCTTCCAAGGTCTTTAAGGGGTATACTTCATAGGTGGATTCATCTCTGATGTTGTACTCTTTGCCTATTGGAACTGCATGCACCTCTTCAATACTGTTGTTTTCTTTAGAAGCATCAATGACTTCACAAAACACAGACGTACAAGGCTGTTGGTCCTCTGGCAAGATTTTTCTTCTCAACAAAGCGTTACAGAACGTCGACTTACCTGCATTCAAGTCACCAGTAACGAAAACTTTGGAAGTGGTATCATCAATCCTGTCCTTCAACTTTAGCAAGTACTTCACTTGTTGCTGCAACTTCTTCTCCAATAATTTCGCAATCGATTTCTTGTCTAAACTTGAGATGGAGTTGTCGTTATCGTTGTGGCCAAACTTGAGGTTGATCTTCAAGATTCTGAACTCTGGTAAATCTTTAATTACTTCTTCGTCCTCTTTAGCAATTTTGGCTTTGTTTAATGTCTTCAACGAACTGTTCTGGCGAACCAACGCCAAGTGTGCCTTCGCCGAGTTCAACAAGACGTTGGCATCGTCTTCAATCTCTGTTGGATAGAAAATAGGTCTCTCTTTATTCTCATTTGTAACTTCATAAATCAACTCAATAGTCTGATTGATAGATCTGTCTAACGCGATCTTGTTTTCATTGTACTTCAACTGTTGCAAAGACGCAGTTAAGTGTTTATGGTGGCCGCGGGAAATGATACCGTTCTTGGAGCTAGACCCTTCTTGACCGTCAACCAAGGTGGATCCATCATGAGTCAAGGAACTTTCTCCCGGGATGTAAATCATCTGGCTGGGTTGGAGCTCGGGTAAATGAGGCTCGTCAATTAAAGTTGCTTTGTCATCGTCATCGTGCTCTTCGGGATGGTTATCCTTTACAAGCTTCTTTGCCTGGTCCAGGTTTGGAAAGTCTGCCATCTTTAATGGTAAGCAAAGTATGGGTAATACTAGTTGTGGTCTATCTTTGCTAGAGCGTGGCGGGAGTAAGGCTGCGTGTTATGGTGGCACCAGGACTGCTAGGAGCTCTTTTTTTTTGTCACTCCTGTATGGAGGGGCCGAAAGGCAACAAAACAAATGATTTGTTGCTTTTGTATCACCGATAATTAAGTTCCGAGGCACGTGATTAGAACGTATCTCTCTGAAGACATTCGGATAATTCCGTGCTTATCAATGAATCATTTCCCCAGTAGGCTAAAATTCTCCAAACAACCACTTTTCATCTTTCTTTTCATTATCACGTCGACGATGGTGTTAAAGACTTTCCAGGTGGGAGATATCCCTGAAATTGTTGCTGAGCCATTCACTCCAGAAGCATTCCTGCCTTATGGCGGGGTTATCAGTGCTGACCACCAAATCAAAAACGCCACAAGTTCAGCGGCCAACTACGGTACAGCTGTGAAGCTACACAAGGTTGCGCCCATTGTCAACAACTACAAGGACTGTCCTAGTGGCAAGAAGGAAACAGCCAACTGGAACATTTTCAGATGCACAGCTCCTAAGCATCTCATCACGCATGGCACCACTAAAAACACATACAGATCACAGGTGTTGGAAAGACACCCATTCACGACCCAAACTTTCTTACCTTTGGGACAGGATTTGCATAAGGTTTCGTATCTAGTTATCGTTGCCAAAACCGACGAGTTATCTCCGCAGAAGTTACCCGACCCTTCGCTGATCAAAGCCTTCATATGCAAGGGAAACCAGTCAGTTACATATGGGGTGGGAACCTGGCACGCGCCAATGGTTGTCATCGACGAAGACGTACCGCACATCGACTATGCTGTGTTTATCCATGAGAATGGAGTAGAAGATGAAGACGTTCAGGAGTGCTACTTTGAACCTGGTTACCAAATTGTCTACAAGAATCCTGCTGCAGCGAAGTTGTAGGCGTTCCTATATAAAGTCTATAATCTCCTCAATCACTTGATTTGCATACTTTTCCTTTTGCCCCTGGGTCATGCCCTGTGCGCGGTCTTTGGCAAGACTTAGCTTGTTGAAAACCACATCTAGATCCATGTCCTCTTTCTCTTCCAACAACTTTTGTTTCATTTGTTCGACTTTGTCCAACTTGTTCTTCTCGTACTGGTCGGGGTCCAGTTTCAAGAGCTCCATGTTTGTCCAGTCGTGACTCTCTACCAACTCGACTACTCTGTCCTTGCCCTGCCTCTCCTTGAATCCATTCATGCCTTGTGTGTTCAAGTTTATGAATTCAAATCCGTTGGTGATCACCAAGTCTTCAATTTCTTCCACTGTATCATCATCGACCAACTCTTCCTCCGGAATTGATCCAATAACAGCTATGAATCCGTCCCATTCAGAACTTTCTCCTTCTAATACAGTCCTCACCTGTGAAACAGTTTCCAAAGCATTCTGGATAAAGGAGATGGAGTCAGTCTTCATGTTGATCGTAAACACTAGCCCATCCAAAACTTCTCTCAATTCGGTAAACTCTTCGGATCTGAACTCAACCAACCACTTGTTCAACTCTTCTAGTTTTTCTTCGTCCGTGGCGCTCTTCTGTCTATCTTCTGGGTACTCGTCTATTAGAATGTTAAGCTTGATCGTGTAATACTTTGTAGTTAGGGACGTCTTGACGATAACTCCACTGTGGGTCTCGCCTTCCTTGATCTCCGGAAAGTCATCATCTTTAGAAACCAACTTTGCTACTCTTAGTTTTCCGCTGTTGGGGGAGCCCAATACAAGAATATGGTTGGGGATCATTGCTTTGTCTTGTCTAGTAATGGTGGGAGAAAGTGACAATTAAATCTTCCCCGATAAAAAACCGGACTCAGATTTTCGCCTCCACGAAAGTTTTCGCGTTCCAAAATAAACGACAACAACACAGCAACCTATCTATCCCACCTTGCCCTTGCTAGTTCCTGCTTCTTGCTCTCCCCCGTTGCAGCTTCCACCATGTCCAAGAAGCACATAAGGAGACAGTCGTTAATCTCAAAGATCCAGTCGTTCCCGTTTGATATCTGGTTATATCTTCACGAAATAAACGCCTCCATAGATTGGGATGACTATAGCCATATTATTGCCCTCCCCCTCGGTATATCATTGACACTAATATTCTTTATCGTGGCATCGATCTTGAACTATTACAACTTTATCAACCTGAGATCCAAGAACATCTTGTTTAACTCTGATTACTACCAGTACGAGTACTTGAAGAATGGCATCATACACAACACTTTCGACAAGGTGGCGGATCTTGACGAGGCAGCTATTGAAATGCCATTGACGACCAGCATCCTTTGGATAATGAATGGAGCAAACACCGCTATCTTTGCTGCTTGTTTAGTTAACTTTGTCAAGTTGATCACTGCCAAAAGGAACTACGGACTTTTGTATTGCAAACTCAAGCCAAGATCAAAGAACGTGTTTAAATCATCCTTGGAAAGGATTTCCTTTATTGTTGAAATATTGGCATTCGTGTTGAAGTTTTTCCAGAACGATGACGACGATGAAGGCGATACTACTTACGAGGGGGACACCACTGCCGAGGTTGCTGGTGACAATGAGATCTGGCACTTGAATGTGTGGGACCCTTCGAAGTTCGCTTTGTACCTCTTCGTTGGGTTGAACCCAGTCAACCTTTACTTGGTCTACTATTTGATGTCAGATGTGTCGCATTTGTATTTGTTGTTCTTGTTGGCGCTTGTTTCTGGTTTCAATTACGTCTTCATTGAAAAGTTCCTCAACTTGGTCAATGACAAGCAGATATTGTACCAAGAGATGTTTCAAGAGTACAACAAGAAGTTTGTCCAGCCAAAGACAAACATATTGAAGAAAGACGCCATGGTGGACGCAACTATGGGTCCGTTCTACCTGTCCAGTTTGAACGACAATAGACCTTACGCTTTCAGCAAGCTGAAGGTGTTTGTGACCCACGACATGAAAGGAAATGCCATCACAGAGTATGGTGAATTGGATTCCCAGATCTTGCCGCAGCAGTTAGAGCCAGCAACGTCTGCGTGCACTTCGGCGCTCAATCTGAGGATACCAAGTAGAACAAACAGTGTTCTTTACGATGACAACCGCTCATTCACAGGGTCCAACTGGCAAAACTCGACGTTCCAAAACGTGAACCCAAGACTCACAACCGTTTCCGGAACAACGCCGTCGTCTTCCTTTTACCACGATCAATCGAAATATTCTGCGCACTCGCCAACATTGACAAGCACGTTGTCATACAACCGGTTCGACAGGACCCCAAGTCCCCCACGCCGTCCGGCAACAAGGTACAACGACAGCAGGGGCCCACCTACGCTCAGTCCCAATAGGCTCTCACCTGTGAGACAGCCAAACTTGGAATTTACTGGCTATACTTCCTCCCGAGATAATTCTCCACCACGGTTTAAATCTCCGTCACCCATTCATAGAAGTTTGCAGTTGCATCACCAATCGCCGCCATCGGCGCAACCATTTTCGTCAAACCACATGAACAATGTATTCAGATCACCATCACCCACAAGACGCAGACCTTCAGATTCTCCCAGTCATAAACCTAGTTGGAGATAAGATGGTCGGTTTATTCTACAGAAGAGACATAAATAAAAAACGTTTACTACATATATTCTTCGTATATTACTCACTTGTAGATCTTACAAATCGTGGAACCCAAAGACGTACTTGGATATCGTTCCTAAGACCCCCAACTTCTCTTTGTTCTTAGCCTCGTCTGTCTTGCTGGTTTTAGACTTGTCGCCAGTCTGGTCGCTCTTCAAGAAAAAGTGGTCGTCAGCTGGCTTTATGTCCAATCTATTTGTGTATGAGGTGCCAGTTGCAGGAGCTGCATCGCCGTTTGGCTGTCCGATTTCTTGGTTGTTGACAATCTTTGATTGCCTGTTTATAATCTCGTTGATCTTGTCCAATGGGATATCCAAGTCACCATCACCTATGTCGTCGTTAGCAAAGATTTGTTTCTTCTCCAACTTTTCAATGATGCTCTTATGGTACGGCACCACTCCGATTATGGATCCGTTGAAGACGTTCCCGTTTTCTTGCAATGCTTGCAACGCCGAGTTTGGGTTGTCATATGTCAACTTTATCCAATGCTTCCCACTGAAAATAGGTATGATCTTACCGTTGGTAGAGCTTTGTGAAGTGCTCAAGTTCAACAAAGTTGAGTTCACATTCTTGCTACTGTTATCAAAGTTCTCCAAGATTTTTCCAAAGCTTTCAAAAAACTTGATAATCTCGAGAGATAAACTTTCAGGATAGCCGAATACAATAATCGCCAGATTGTAGTTCTTCAAATGGTTGATTTTTGCACTGTCTTTATCTTCGGTAGGTTTCTCAGCTTTGCTTCCTTCCAAGTCACCAGTCCTGTTAAAGATATTAGTGAACGATTTTGGGTCTTTGTGAATAAATGAGTCAAATTTCGTGTCAGAAGACAAAGTCTTGGATGATTCAGTGCCCAAGTCAAACATAGATTTCTTTGGTGGAACATCAGTATCAATATTGTCAAGAGAGCCATCAAAGGTATCATCTATCTTAGTCAAGTCTCCGACGGTTGTGTTGTTAAGTTGTATGTCAAATAAACTGCCCACACTAGTGTTCTTATCTAAAAGTGGGCCGGTAATAGTCTTGCGGTTGTTCGTTCCAAACGACAACAAGTTGAACTGATCATCTGAAATCAAAGATGGATGAAGTGCATTGGATTTCTTATTCTTAGAGTTGTTGTTGTTGGTTCCAAGATGGAAACTTGGCTTCTTCTTCGGCACCAAATGGTTAGGTATGGTTCTCTTCTTTTGGTTCTGGAACCAAGCTGGGTATTGTTGGTGGTTCTGTTGGTTGTTTTGCTGGACGCCTGATTGTGATTGTTGGGTAGGCTGAGATTGTGGCTGTTGTTGCTGCTGGGATTGGGACGCACCAAAGGGGCCCGATAACGTGCTAGTTTGAGCAGGTTTGGCTCCAAATAATGTGGACATGGTCGTTGTTGTTTTGGATACACTGCCGTTGGATGGAGTTTCAAGATTTTTTTTCTGTTTTTGTTGTTGCTGTGTTTTGAATGCAGACTTTCTCATCTACCCAGAAATGTCGTCCTACAGAAGTGATGAAGCACAGGAGTATTAAATGGTCAAAGTTCCCATTGGCTCTAAATTATCGATAATGGGGATAATGAATCGTCTCTAGTAATCATTCCTGACCAACGGTCACCAAAACCACTCCTAATCTGTACCTTTTATCGCTAAATGTCGTCTGGTACTAAATGTCGCACGCATAGAATATTTTTCAGTCTTCCATCAAGTACTGTCTGCTAAAAAAAACTCTTCATCTCATCAAGACACACGGCAACAGCATCACCTCCACCTACTATCCCTTCGTTATGGTACAGTTATCTCCCGCGGAACGATCATACTTGTATGATTCGTTAACACAGCAGCCGATAATAAGGCCTGATTTGAGGTCAATTCACCAATACCGTCCCTTGGTTGCCAAAACATCATTTTTACCGGGGTCAAATGGCTCAGCCAGAATAAGAACCGGCGATGGGAGTGAGTGTATAGTGAGTGTCAAGTCGAAAGTTGTCTTGATCGCACAGGAATCAAATTTGATAGAAGTCGACGTCGACATTATCGGACACAGAGATGACTCCAACTACGTCTCGAACTTGAAGTTCCAGTTGATGAACTTGTTACACCAGAACTTCCCCCACGAGACCCTCAAGTTGACGACGAGGTACGCGTTCAAGCTTTATATCGACTGTATCGTGATAAGCCACACTTCGTACCCATTGAGCTTATTGTCATTGACAACGTACTTGGCGTTGAAGACCACACGATTGCCGTTGTTGATCAGTGATGTCAACGACGAAGAGGTTGCTGAGCAGCCGACGTTCAGCGATGACTGGGATAACGCAAAGCTTTTACAGAACTGCCTAGATAGCGGCAAGACTTTCCAACCGCCGATTTTCATCACGGTAGGAGTGGTTGGCAACAACCTAATTCTTGACCCGTCGATTGAAGAGGAACAGGTGTTGGAGAACGGATTGATTGTCGGGTTCTATAATAACAAGGTTATAACTCCAATTCTGAATACCAACTTTGCAGTCAATTCCAACAATTCGAATTTCAAAGGCTTGAACAAGACCTTGGTGGTGAAATCAATTGCATTGTGTAACAGGTACTGTCCTAGTATTATCAAAGCATTAGACAGTTTGATAGAGGAAGACAGCGATGAAAATGACGGATCTATATTTTAAGTATTACTTTCTATTAATACATATTTACACGGATTAGCAATGCTGCGAGGAGTATGCATGCACGATGATAGCAGTGGCTGTTTGGATGTTCATCGATCTGACAATACCCACTTGTTTAATCTCAACACAGAAGTCCAATTCGGCAAGTAAATCACCCGGGATACCTTCTCTCTCTTTACCAATCAAGATTAACGATTTCTTCGGGAACTTCAAGTCGTTGTTCAACTCGACAGACTTATCCGTCTGTTCCAATCCAATCAACGTATACCCTTCACGTTTCTTCTGCAACAAGTAGTCCCTGATATTCTCCAACTTGACTTCAACCATAGGCATCCATTGATCAGCAGTCACTGCGACTGTTTTGAAATGAGGATGTTTCTTGACTTCGATATCGTGCAACGTCAACAAGCCCGCACCCAAAACATCACACAAACGGCAGATCCCACCCAAGTTCGGTGGTTTGTCAACTAACGACGACACCACAATCAAGTCGCTTCTCTGCACTTCCGCAACACGCAGACTGTCGTTGTCTACCTCCATTATGGTGTTCCAGGCACCACTCTTTGTCTGTAATGGCGAGGATTGCACAACTGGTTCGATTGGCGTGACAATGGGTTTCTTCTGGGGTTCGTCGTGGGGATACCACATGATGGGGTTAACGCCAATGGGACAGTTGAGTAGCTCCTTTTGCTCGGGCGTGAGGTACTTGGCGAATTCTTCTTCTTTGATGAATTCTAAATCTGTTCTGTCTGTTAGTCGTAGCATGACACCTCCGGATATGTTAACCAAAGTAAAGTCCTTGACAATATTCCATAACAAATCATCACCGCTTCTGTACTGAGCAAACGTTTCGGACTCCATTGTGTTTGCGTACAAGTTGTCGACGATATCGAGGATTCTTGGATCCAATGGTAATTTCTTTCGCTCAATCTCATCATGAATGGAAGTCACCAAAGACAATGCAAAGTGCCTGATCATCTTACGCGATGATGTTGAGCCAGGAATGACGGCATTTAACAACCTTGTCAACAATTCACATTCCTCCTTGCTTTCAAGCTGTTGAAGCAGAAGGAAAAGCACTTTCATGTATGACACGACAACAGATGGCTTCATGCTGTTGATGTTCTTTGTCAATTCACTCAACAAGTGCTCAGCATACTCGTCGTGGGTCAATAGCTTAGCCGCGATGATCCACTCAGCATATGAACGAGCCATCGGACTTGGATCACTGGCGAGTCTATCCAACAACACATCGAGATTGATTTCAATTTTATCGGACACGGACAACAAGATGGAGTATAACTGCATTCTAGTCCACTCTTCCACGGCATCTGTATTCTTGAGTGGACGGAACAAATGGAATGCTTTATGGTTTTCAATTATGTAGTCATGGATTCTCTGTGACAATATCTGGGAGGTGATTGAGTTAAATATGGCTAGAATGCG
This sequence comes from Candida sp. AC06, assembly GCA_026724345.1. Taxonomy (NCBI): domain Eukaryota; kingdom Fungi; phylum Ascomycota; class Pichiomycetes; order Serinales; family Debaryomycetaceae; genus Candida; species Candida sp. AC06. Next base: position 11,671 of record JAJSEA010000233.1, read on the forward strand.
GACTCTTGCACTTATCTCTTCCTCGCCATACACGTTAGTGTAAATGTCGGAATCTGGGCTAGCAGCAATTTCGTTATCGTAGATCTTGCCCAAGATCACAGGGAGCACGAAGAAATGCATCTTTGGTTGGCTCACCACGTAGGCCCTGACCAAGATTTCAGGGAGCCATTGCAATTCTTCAAAGCCAGTGGGATTTTCAAGCTGGCATCTAACTAAACACGTGGCCAACGTTGGCAACAAGCTTCTTCTTGAACCGGCACCTTCAATCACAGAAAGACCAAACTTCACCAACAAGTCGGTGACCTCCTCGTTGAATGCTACTTTTGGGTGGAAGAATGTTTTGATCAATGCGAGGTGAAGTGATAATGCTTGTAATCTCAATCTAATGGAAATCAAATTCATCCACAAGTCAGACAAGAACTCAGTTATTTCATAAATGCATTCTGGGTTCTCAGTAGATTCCAAGTAGTTGTAGAGCAACTGAACCATGTATTCTTTGCCGTTGTGATCAGAAGAGCTGGCGTTCAAGACTTCCAAGACAGGCTTGATATTCTCTAGTGGTGCTCTCTCAAATGTGATTTGCAAAGTTCTGTAGTATTCGGCAAATATTTCATCCTTGAGCTTGTAGTACGATCTTGATGTTTTGGAGAGCTCACGTGAGTTAACCAAGATTATCTTGTGGAAACTAAGAAGCAACTCAGTGTCAAATGCTGGATCTGTAGATGCTCTGTAGATCTTGTTGAAAAGTCTCATTCTGAGAAGACAACCTTCCAAAACATGCTCTCTGTCTGACTGTACTTCCTCTGTGATCCTCTTCCATAGGTTCTGGATGGTATCTGCTGGGACAGCCATGGTAAATTCTGAATTTGACAAGGCATTAACCACCTCGTTGTTTTCGCTGGTGACAAGGCTCCGTATTCTATCCTCAAACTTTTCCAAGTCTCGTGACCTGAACCCCGATTCCAACAATTTAGCTATCAACAAGTCGTCACTAGCCTCTCCAATCTTTCTGTTAGTGAACGCCAACGCTAGAACTTGGTGCTCTATATCCTCTAGTTCTGGGATTGCCATTTCTTGAACATACTTCTTCATCAATGCCTCATTATCTCTTAACAACTTGAACCCATTGAACTTGACAAACTTGTTCAAGCTGTTAAAGAATGCAGTCGCATCACTCGTTTGAAACTGCAACAAGAGCCTCAAGATGAGAGTATCGTGATACGTCTGCAAGATCTCACCTTCAGTCTGCGACTCAAACAAAACAGTCAATAGTTCATCATGGGCGCCAAACTTCAACACCTTTCTGTCATTCAACCCTTTAAGCAATCCATGCAACACGACGATTCTTGAAGGTCCATAGCTGTCCTTCGCCTCAGCCAACACTTTCAAAATTGACAACGCGATGTCTTGCGCATCCTCCTCGGCAGTCAAGTTCTCGACCATGCTGGCGACATAACTCTTCAACTGATGCACGTACTCGCAGTCCCAGTTCCCTGCAACGACCTTGATGTTCAAATTCGACGCGCTCATCAAGTTGGGCAAGAACGCACGCTCGAATATCGACAAGCCATGTTTGATCAAGTACAAGTTTTCATGCGGGATCGACAAAAGTAGCTTCAACGTGAACTTCCTCACTGATTCAAGGGACGCCTTGAGACCCGTTGACAACAAACACCAGCCCCACGATGGCGGGATCAAGGCTCTCGGTGAGATCAACCCCGTGATGTCATTCTTCCCGGCCTCAGCTTGGTTCAAGGACGTGTCTATGCCGAGGATTTCGTACAAGGTCATGAACCGCGACCATTCGGCGAGGTATCTTGCGCGTTGCGTGGTGTCCCAGGATATGTAGCTGTTGTGGATGTTGGTGTTGATTGAGTCCAAAGAACATTCCAAGACGGACAAACTGAACTTGCGATACTCGTGGGAATCGCTGATTAGACCCTGTTGTAAAAGCAACCAGTACTCGTCGTTTTGTATGACTTGTTGGAACTCGGCGCTGTTGGCGAGGTTCGTGTTGGCGTATCTTAGCCATAAGATGAAGGAGTGGCTCTTGTGGAAGTCCTTGTCTGTTTTCTGTAGGATGAATATGACGTCCCAGATAAGCCTTTCTGGTATGCTGTCAATAATGTACTTCATTCTCCAGCGCAATAACTTAGAAGCCAAGTTGGCAATGTCCCTCTCGCTGACAGCCAAGAAGAGAAGCAAGACACGGTCGATGTCTGAACTCCCAACAAAGTCTTCCTGGAACAAGACTTCCAAGTACTTGAACACCAAGGTCAATTCTTCGTTAGTCAATGGTTTTTCGATACTCTTGGACGTTATCTCAACGGCACTAGCCACGTCTGGATGGAAATAGTAAATCTGGGTCTTGATGTAAGTCTTCAACAAATCAACCATGTGTTCCACAACCTCTTTTCTCAATTCCGGGATCTTGATCAAGAACTTCAACACAATCTCGAAATCATCCTCGTTCAATAGCCTCCCCTGGCAAAACTTCAAAATGTTCAGGTACAACTCCGGATGCTCATCTAGGTTGAATCCGTCCAAAAGTTCAATCAAAACCTCCACGTTCTTCTCGGAGTCGTTTATTTCCAACGATAGTTTCGTGATGAGCTCGGTCTGTTTCTCAGCACCCAAGTATTTGGCCACCAACACGGCAGAACTCATTGTGTTCAGGTAGGGGCTGCTTTTAGTGGGTGTGAAAAAGATGTGTCACCAACGAGAGGCTCCAGATTACAAAACTGTAAAAAAAAAAATTCTAGGGCATCTTGACAATCGTGCACGACTTTGTGAAATTGGTAGCATGGGCGATTAGAAATGGGACCAAAACTGCTCCAACGTAACCGCCGACGATTGACAAAAGCTTAAGCCATAGCCGTCTTCAGGTTGAATTCTCAGTATGATTATGTTTTTGGAATCGTACCAGATAAGTGAAATTTTTTCGTACTTCCCCACAAATCACATCGACGAGGTTGTGAGATTATCGTAGGGTCAGGGGAATACGATAAAACGTCTGGTCGTACGATTGGGTATAGGAAAGGGATTCCTGTTCCGGCGAGACAATAACACTGGACGTTCATTTCAGTGCATGAAAAAGGAAAAACGGCTCGCTATGATTTGCTCTTCCTGTTAATTCATGCAGCGTAGAATCGCCTTGCGAGATTATTGGTACCAATTAGGAAATTTAAGCGCTGCCTCCCGCATCAATTTTGAGCGCACTGAGTCAATCCATCAATCGCCTGAGCTACACACAATAATAATTAATACACAGAGACGAATCACCGAAATTACACCGATTCTTGTCTTCTCCTCCCCCCCCTTTTCTTTCTTCTATATAATTGTTCATCCCTTCCCCTTTGGCGTCACCTTACCCTATTTGTCTCTATAACAGTTTAATGAGTACTAACACCACTGAGCTCTTGCACATTTTTTTCAGTACCGATAAGAAACCAGATGTCCAGACTATAGGATTCACCGTGTTGTTCCTCCTTGTGTCCACCTACTTGGTGTACTCCAAGTTTCTGGCCAAGTCGTCAACCTCCTCCTCATCGTCGAAACCCACCACTGCACAGCCCAAACTGTCCAAATTGTACGACAAGTCCAAGGAGTACCAGCCCTTGCAGCCTACCCCCATGACGGAATTCCAATGGGACGTGGACCCACCGTTGAAGTCGTATCCTTTCAAGAACGCAGAGTACAAGTTGACGATGGGGATACGGACCTTGGACCCGCAGGACTGGTTGTTGATTGAGCCCACGTACAAGTCGCGGATCGAAGCCAAGGAGAAGATCATTAGGAACTGCCACCCGGACTATCCTGCCGATAAGGACACCAGGAAGTCGACATTGTTCGTGACACCCGAGGTGACCCCGGCCATCATCGAGTTCTACGAGATCGTCATGAAGTACTTGTGTGACAAGTACCCGACGTGTTTCAAGAAGGAAGGCAACACCATCACGAACTTGATCACGGGCAAGGACTACCCCCTCACAGGCACGGATCCAGTATTACTACAGGAGTACTTAGTGAGCAACATCGAGGAGGACTTCATCATCTTGTTGAAGGATCCCACGAGGGAGGACGAAGAGAACGGGACCGAGTATTTTTTCAAAGGCGGGGTGTTTGCTTTCGCTGCTGGTTTTGACCCCAGTGACCGGTTCAACAAGCCGTTGTCGTTCGTGCACGGACCTGTCCCGGCATACGCGCAGAAGTTGAAGATGTCGATGAATCGGTTCTTCAATAGGCTCTCTCCGGGCCAGTTTGTCACGAGACTGAACTACTCCATGCAGACGCACAGCAAGTTCTACGTCGATGACGCCAACAAGGGACATAACTTGCCCGACGGGCATGTGCAGGAACCGTTGAAATACGAGGACTTGGATTTCGAGAACCAGGTTCATTATAGAAGTGAGAGACAGGTGTTGACAAAGTTGCCCAAGTCGGGTGCGGTGGTGTTCACGATCAGAACGTACTTGTTGCCGTTGGCGGAGGTCAAGAGAGAAGGGAAAGAGGTTTGTGATAGATTGATTGGTGCGATTAATGGGTTCCCTAAGGATATATCACAGTATAAGCGTGCGGACGAGTGGGGTCCTGCAGTTATCCAGTACTTGTCTGAATAAGCTCATATACGCATATATATTCTCACGTATACATGTATTCTCACATATTTGTAATCTCCTCGCGTACTTCTTCCCAAATGTCTATATTCTTCTTTGCCCAGCCAATCAAGAACCTGTTGTACTGTAACAAGATGCCATAGATCATTTTCAATTGTCTCGTTTGGAACGCCCGGATGTTCTTGTTCACTTCGTCGGTGATGAACGACAAATCTGCCAACATGATCCCTTGGCATTTTTCCAACACTTTGACCTTTTCCTGCAAATGTACAATCTTTTGTTTTCTTGTTTGCTCTGGATTCTGATCTATGATTTCACTGACATACTGAGTAATCTTCTTGAAGCTTGGGAACTTAAACTTTGAAGACGAAGATGACGAAGATGATGATGGCGCCACTGTCTGTGACTGTGATTGTTGTGGGACTGGTGGTTGGGATGATGGTTGTTGTTGTTGTTGTTGTTGTTGTTGTTGTTGTTGTTGTTGAGGATTCTGTAAATTGTACTTGTTATTCTTTGGTCTTCCTTGGGAGTTAATAGCGTTTTCGATCCTGCTCGATTCTTCTTCAATCTTTAGTAGCTCTTCTAACGACTTTTGCTTCTCTTTCACTTCGTCGTCTAGCATTGTCTTTTGCTTGACCTTCTTGGCTTGGTACTTGGCCACGTAATGTAATATGCTAGTATACTGCACCACTTCACCAAGGGGCTCTGAAAACTTTGTCTCCAATTCTCCAATCAATGAGTTGATGGCGATGTATGATCTATCGAAAACCTGTCCGATCTTGTCAAAAATAATATTGAGCTCGTTATCATTGATCTTCTTGGTATCTGAGGTGGCTGTCTCGGAGAGTATCAACGAAAATGAGTTGAACGTGCTGCCCAACTTGGTGTAATCGTTTGATAAGCCAATGAAATTCGCCATGATGCGCTTGTTTATATCATCTAACTCCGAGGTATTCGCAATGTATTGATTCTCTGAATTTGGGGTATCGGATTTATGGCCATTGGTAGTTCCGTTATTCAAAAGCTTGTTGGTCTTTTTCGTCAACTTCTTCTTGTTGTCTTTGAAGAAGGATATTGTGTTCTTGTTGGAAGGGTTGGGCAAGTTGACATAGATGGGGTCCGTTTTCAAGCCATTCTCCGGGTTCAGCAAATAAATAGATTTGGGCAACTGGCTCTGTATGAGGGTGATTTCGTCGCTCCAGTTGGCATTGGGGTCCAAGAACTTTGCAAAGAACTCCAAATTGCGGACCTGTTTGATTTCAAGACAATTGTTTAGGAAATTGGTCAACAATCTCTTTCTGTGCTCTATTAATTTGTTCTTGTTCAAATGGGTCGAGTTGATGTAGGAATAAGTTTGACGGTTGTTGCCGTTGACACCAACAGACGACGACGCAGCTGACGAAGAGGCTGCTTCGTTGTTGCTACCCACCAATCCATTCAATACGGAAAAGTCAAAGTAGTTCTTGGGAGGGATTGGGGGAATAATTATGAGGGGGAATACTTTTGTCAATACATCTCGTAAACTTTCAAAATCGCTGTACCTTCTTCGTGTCAAGATATCGTCATTTGAGTTGGCCAAGTTGACTAGTTTTATTGTGTAGACTACGTACTTCTTCAGCAGGTTGGCCATTCCTTCATTTGAGTTTCCTGCCTCGGTGATCTGTATTTTGATCTTTGTGCCCGGTTTCAATAGTTTGGTCACTCGGCTCTCGAAATTCATATTGACTGCGTTGAACACTTCGCCCGTGGAGGCTATTTTAGAATTGGTGGTCTGGTGGTGGGTGTGGTCGTTATTGGAGGCCGAGTTGTACAACAACAATGAGTCGTCGTCATCGTCGTCTTCTGTTTGAATAGGTGGCTGTTGTTCTCCGTTTGATCCCAATTTCCCATTGAAAGCCTTGGTTGTCATTAAACTCGCCAAGCCTTGGCTGTGGTGAGAAAAGGGGTTGTTATCCTCGTCGTCATCGACAAACGTTGGATGTTCGCTGGTGGAGGGGGTTTCGCCTTGGTTCGACTGGGTGTCCCCGTGATCGTTGGACAGGGACAATAGGTTGGGGCTCTCAATGACAGACTTGTCGTGATTGTCTGACTCTGAAGACATAGTTGAAGTAGGGGTGTGTGTGTGTGTGTGTGTGTGGAGAATGTGGAGGGGTGTGTGCAATGGGTGGGTGAAGCTCTGGCCCTGTGCCTAGGTTGGTGATGTTAGTGACTGATACGGAGAAAGGGTAGGGGCAAAAAAAAAAAGAAGAATAATAAAGGACGAAACAAAATTTAATAGCGCTGTAGGATTTAACATCACCGCGAGTTTCTACTTGTCGTAATGTCACTCTGCAAGAAATTCGGGGTACCAGCTACAGAAACAAAGGGGATGTTGTGGGTGCGTAGGAGGGGGGAACACTACGCACTGGGGAAGTACTCCCTCTTTAGAACTATGCTAACTTCTCTGCTATTACCCCTCTGGAACTTCACCAAGAACCAACTATTATGTCTGGGCTGGCCCATGTCTTAGTAACCACCTGGTTAGTGGTTGATGTTTATTCCTAAATAAAGTATGGTCGTGTACAACCCGATAATTTCTGCCATCAAATTTTTTTGCTTCGCACTTTTCTCTTTCTTTCTCTTCGTCGCTCTGTTGTGATTGTCTGTTGTTTGTTGTGGTTGTCCCAAGCTTCTCTAATCTTACAACCAGGACATAGACATTGACATTGACATTGACATCATAGACCTGATATAGCCACTGACAAGATGTCAACTACAATAGTACCGTATGATAGAAACACAAGCGTCGAGGTCCAGTTTGCGCAGGCATTAGAGTCTTTCCAACTACACAAGACAGACCCATCGGTGCTGCCATTTGATTGCATACAGGCTTTCAAGAGCGTGGCCGCCACTCAAGCTTTGACCTTGGGTACCCAATTAGCTGAAGATGAGTCAAATACGATACTCAGAGAACAGTTTGATAACTGGAACTTAGAAGCAAAGTTGTGGAACCTAGTCGAAGAGTTGTATGCATCGAGATTGGAAGTCCCAGAACCCATAGAAGTCCACGACTATTCATCGTTGGTCGTGAAACAAAGGGACTTTCTTTCTACTCATCCAAAATTGAAGGAGTTGTGGATAATCATCACGTGGATCCAAAACAACTCTACTTGGTTTAATTACGACACTGACCAACAATCCAAATGGCAAAACACCAAGATAGCGTTGGAAAATGCCGACGTCAGCGTGTTTGTGAACCCAGATAGAAGCTCCAAAAACCTAGTCACCAGCTTGGATGACGATGCTCCGTTGAGGACAAACTTGGAAATAGACCCCAAAGATAAGAAGATTGATTCGGAGAATTATGCAACCATCTACAGATTGCTTTTGAATGGTAAAACTCAGGAAGCAATTGACCTCGCTAACAACACCGGAAATTTTGCACTTGCATTGATACTAGTTGGCGGGGGCCAGCCATACCAAGATCCGGTTTTGGATGGCATTTCCGACAAGACAACTACCGCTGGTGGTCTTAAGCACAAGCTATTATGGAAAGAAACTATCTACAAATTGTCCCAGAAACCAAGTTTAGATGTTTATGAAAAATTGATCTACAACTATTTGTGTGGTGGTGACATCACCGAGAACTTGGAGGCCGCCAGGGGTTCGTGGGAGGATTCGTTACAGTTGTATGCCTACCAGTTGTTCTTGTACAAGATGGATTCGATACTATTAGCAAACACTGCCGACACCTTATCGATAACAATTCCAAAACCACAGGCAAATTCCATTGACGAAATACTAAACAACTTGTCCAATGCTGCCACAGAGGTGACTCAGCAGAGTCTAAATCCATTGAGAATCATAACTGGTGCCATCATGATTGACCGAGTTGCAAAATTGATTGAAAATTTCCAGCACGACCCTTCGGCCAACGAGAATGTCATTCGTGTTTTGGTGCACTTGTCGATATTCTTAGCATTAATTCGCCCGTTGAATAACCCTGAAGATTTTACCAACATTATAAGGACCTACATCTCCAGACTAATGGAGACCAGCAACTCCGAGTTGATTCCAGTCTACTTATCCTTTATTCCCGACGAAAAAGATGCAAGAGAAACATATTCGGTTATTCTTTCCTCCATTACCAACAAGGAAGAAAGAGCCAAACAGTTGCAAGCGGCTAGAAATGTCACCCAGGAGGTTGTCAACGATGATGATGATATGATTGTTGTCGCCGACGACGACAAACTAGTGAATGTGTTGAGACGAACTGTCGAGCGAGTCATGGCTGAGACTGAGTCTTATTATCGCCCCCAAGAAGGCGTGGATACAACTATTACTTTGCAGGATGATGGTTCGAGTGTTGATGGAACTGATTTTAAGTTGTACCGTGCCGTGGAATGGTTTTATGAGAACCAAATGTATTCAGATGCTATAAAGGCTAGTATCGTTGTCATTCGCCGATTTTTAGTCAATGGGAAATTATCCAGTTTGAAGCAGTTTGCCGCTGGTAACAATTTCAAGCAGTTGGTCACAGACTACAATGTCGACAATGTGGGAGAGAATGGACGGGACGATATCACAGAGGAAACCAAAGAGGAGTTGTTGGAATACAGCACATTCGTGGAAGGGTTGAATTTGATAGACCAGTGGAAGTCGTTCCCTGTTGATGCCAATGCCTACAAGGACAGCAAAGTGGAGGCATCCTTACAAAAGACTGACAAGGTGTTGAAGAGTATTTTACTAAAATGGTTGGTGGGCTTGCGCGATCCAGTGTTTACAAGCTTCCGAGCATTGTACATCCCATATGTCATTATCGAGTTAATCACCATCTATCAAAATGCTCGTCTCAAGAACTGGAAATACATCGACGAGGCCTACCAGTTGATCAATGAAGTTGCCGATGAGCTGCTGAATGACTTTTTGGAGTGCTTTCAGAAAAGTGGTCGCTTGAATGAGTTTTTGGTCAAATGCGGTGGATTATCTATTGTATCTAGTGAACACGGTATACAAGGTATATTTAAGTCCTACTAAAGTATCTAATTTAATGACGATGCCTTTTCGTATAACAAATCAACAACACTTGACAAATTCTTAACCAAATCCAAGGAAGCTTCGTACGCAGCGTCCTTTCTTGGCTCGTCGTAAATTATCAACCATCCGTTACCTTGGTCCAAAACACCATAAAACACCTTATCCAAAATCATCTGTGATAACTTACCTTCGACCTGCTGCAAACTCAAACCAATAACTTTTGAAATGTGTGCCAACTCAACACAGCTGTAACTCTCGATGATCTTCAACAAGTTCTGCTCCAACAAGTTGTCGTACAACGCGTTGAAATGGTTCTTGATGATTGGATCGGACTTCAATTCTTCAGAGTACGTCAACAACGAGTTTTCAAACTCTTTCAACGATCTGTTGGAGTACGCGGTCGCGATGGCCTTCATGGCGTCGATATCTTTGGACTTGTACTTGATGACGTTCTTGTTGTTCAAGATGTTGTTGACGTCGTCAATCAAGTTCAACATGATCTTGGTCAACAACATGTACTTCAACACCGTGATTGAACGTGGGTCGTCCTGACTATTGTACCCTTCGAAACTCTCGTAAAAGTAGGAGAACGCGGTCTTGTAGTCCTTATCCTCGGAGTTCAATATACCACTCTGGCAGTCCAATTCCGCTTGCAAGATAGTAGGACAATATATGGAATTTGCTGATGTTCTGGCACTCGTCAATGCAGCTCTTGATTTAGGGATGTTTCTCAAAGCATGGTAAATCTTCAGCTCCAACAATTGCACCTCAACCAACGACGACTTGTCGTCCAACTTCTTGTATTCTCGCAACAACTCGTTGATGATCTTGATGGCTTCCTGGTAGTTCTTCTTCTTGTACAACAACTCGCTCAACTTCAACTGCAACGACTGTCTCAAGAAGGATAGCTTGGAGTCAATGGCCCACTGCATACTCTTTCTCGTGGCGTCAATCTGCACGTCCAAGGCGCCTTCCAACTTGTCGAAGTCTTCAATCAAGGTCTTGACAATCTTGGCCGTTTTCGATTTGGCAAAGTTCCCCAACACTGCTCGTGAGTCGGCGATCAAGTCGGCCAATTTGGTGGGCTCGTTCAAGGTCTCGTAGATCTTGCCCAATTCTAATATGGCGCTCTCTTGTTGTTGTAATTGTTTGGAGGTCGGTGGGGTTGTGCTTTTTGCGGATGAATTAATTATCTGTTTGAATTTGGCTTCGGCTTCATCGTATTGTTTGTTTGCGACTGCCTTTCTGGCATCATCTAACAATTGCTGTTCTGACATGGTGGGTGACTTGTTGGTTAGTTCTCCTTCTTCTTGTCCTTTTTTGCCATCAAAGAAGAATTGTTCGTTAATACTGTCCGGCTGCCTCTCTCTGTGGAATCGCGAACCACCAAACAGGAAACAAAAAAAAAGTTTCAAATTGGGAGAACGTGCACGACCTTATGGAAACATTTTTCAGACGCTCAAGATTTCTCCCACCAAACTTATTTCATTCCCCCCAAAGACCAAATCCCGTGCTACATATCCACCTGGCCATGTTACCTCAAAGGTTAGTGACGAGAAACCTATGTCGAAACATACCCCTTGGTTTACCCATAGAGTACACCCGGGCCTATTCTTCTGGGAGTCCGTTCCCGTTACACGACAAGCAAAGAAAGGAAGCCATGGTAAAGAAGAAAGCACCATGGTATAAGCGATGGTCCGAGTACACGCAGTCGGACCGATTTCAAAGCAAAACGATGCCAAAGCTCTACATTGGTTGTTTCATAATCGCGGCCGTTCCGTTCTATTTCTACATGAGGGACAGATACCACGAGGACAAGCAGATGAAGCACATTGATGCGAAATACGCCGAAGACCCCTCGAGCTTGTCGGAGTACGAGTACTTGGTACTCAAGTCGTTGAACCGGTCGGAGAAGTTGCGTCCCTTGGAGTTGAAAAAGTACAAGTTGTACCAGTTGATGAGAAAGGAGTTTAGACGCAAGCACTTGTTGAGTCAGGAAATGTTCAACCCAAGTCCGCAGGAATTGAACGAGTGGTACCATAAACAGTTCAGGTTTAATAGTGCTGAAGAGAACGCTCCTGTGTTAACTGACGTGATAGACTCCAAGGACAAGGTGAATGTCGGTGCTGCGATCCAGGCTGCGGAAGACACTACTGCTTTCTACGAGGAGAAGGCTAAAGAGTACGACGACGCTGTGAAGTGGGAAGAAAGAGGTATCCTTATGGGTGGTAAGAGAAGCTGGTTAATGCAGCACGCTGAGGGTGACGTCTTGGAGGTGTCGTGCGGTACCGGAAGAAACATTCCGTACTTCTACCCTGACCAAGTCAAATCGATAACTTTCATTGATTCTGCTCGTAACATGGTGGAGATCGCCAAAGAAAAGTTCACCAAGGCATTCCCAAATTACAAGAAAGCCGCGTTTGTCGTGGGAAGAGCTGAGGATATGAATAAGATCGCCGAGAATGTCAAGTACGATACCGTTATTGAAGCTTTTGGGTTGTGCTGTCACCAAGATCCCGTGGCCGCCTTGCAGAACATGGCCAAGTTATTGAAGCCAGGTGGTAGAATAGTCTTATTGGAGCACGGCAGAAGTAACTGGGGGTTCATCAATAACCATTTGGATTTTAGAAGTGAGAAGAGAATGAAGACGTGGAAGTGCAGGTGGAACTTGGATATTGGGGAATTGATTGACGAGGCAGGATTGGACATCACCGTGGAAAAGAGAGCCCATTTCAGCACAACGTGGATGTTGGTTGTCAAACGTCCAGAGGACCCGATCCGCCCCGATGAAAAGCGATTCTTAGATAAGCTCTTTGGTAGAGATCCAAAGAAAGTGCAAACATAAAACTTGTATATACAGTGTATATTTTTTTTTGTATACAACCAATGCAACACCATGTAAATACAATGACAAATCACAAGTAGACTCCTTCTTCCGGCTCAATCTCTCCTTCGTGTGCCGGTGTTTTGGTGCCTTCGGAGTCTTTTTCATTGATGTCTTTCAAGAGCTTGTCTTCCTCACTCTTCTTATCTTGCTCGCTCATCAATCTTCGATCGACGAGTTCATCGTTGATGGTCTCCACTCTAGCAATTTGCTCCAACAAGTAGTGTTTGTTCTCCATTATAGTCTCCTGAAAGAATATCAAGTCCTCCTTTTCTCCAAACGTCATATCTTCCTTCTTCGCCTTCAACTTGTTTATCTCCTCTAGTAGTTCATTGTTGGTCTCTATCAACTTGAATATGAAGTGTTTCTGTTCATCCTTCTTTGTCTCTAGCTCAAACTGAGAGATTTCCTTAATGGCCTGCTTGAACTCTTCCAAAGTCAAAGTTGGGAGTTCGGATGACATTGAACGAACTAGGAGTGTGTTGCAATTGGTGGCAATACGTTGAGCTTCAAGAAAGGGGGGGGACATTGACCGAAGGGGAGTTTGGTTGCAGGATGAGAATTTTAAGATTTTTGGCTTTACGTGGCGGCGGGTCGTGTCTGGTGGCCAGTGTTGCCGTGGCAGAAGCTTCTTTTTGCGTTTGCTTGCCCTCCCCCAAAGAGGTAAAGTAATTGCTGAAGTCAATTAGGCTGATGAAATCTCTCAGGGAAAGAATGAAATGAGAGAACGAATCAAGCTTTAACGCCTGGTTGTCAATGACACGTTGATGAGCTAAAGAAAAGTCAAAAAAAGGCTGTGAATCATGGGTCATTTTGCCAATACGACTTCCTCCGCCGTAGCAATCGCAACGGTGGTGCTTCTTTTTAGACTGCGAATTGTCTTGCGTTCCCAAAGTGGTTCTAGATCTTATCTTGGGTTCCACATATTTTGGGGGAGAGGGGGGGTGGGTATTGTTACCACCTAATAATGGGACTACCACTCCTGATGGCAATACCACCTATAGCCTATTGTCTTGTGGCAGATACTGAAAAATTCACTGGCGGAAATAGAGAGATAGGAATTAGACGACGACGACAAGGATAAACATGTACACATACACTTCCCACAATAAATATATCTATACGCACACAACTAGAAAGACAAGCCCAGTCAATGGGGGACGAACTTGAAGTTCATTCTCTTCTTAACAATATAATGCTTTTTAACTAAAGTTTCATGCAAAATCAAAATTCTGCTAAACAAATCGGGGTTGGAATCAAGCAATTGCAACTCTATGTTGTTGCTATCAAACACGTCTTCATCGCCCCCCTCAATCAAATCATCAAACTTCAATTGCACCATTTGTAATTCGTAGACGATGTTGTGGTTGAACTGGAACAACTGCTTCTGACTAATGTACTCCTGGTCAATCATGGTGGACATGATTTCGTTCAACACTTTCCTACTGTTCCACAATTGCTTGTCTTTCATCATGATGCTGTTCTGCAACACCATCCAGTTCTTCTCCAATCGGGTCCTGCTCG
>JAJSEA010000234.1:0-25709 GCA_026724345.1 Candida sp. AC06
TTCCCGAAGCATCGCGGGGCCGCGGGCTCGTTCCCCGTGAGTGCGTACGGGTTTGCAGCGACGGTGTTCTCTATTATTTCAGCGACGTTTTTCAACGGGGATACTGGTGGGTTGTTGGAGTTCTTGGCGATTTTTTGCGGCAGTATGACGTTCATCGGGTCTTTTTTCATCCATATTTACTTGGACCATAATGACGACCAGCCTAATGATCCCGAGATGCAGAGTCCCGAGATATTGAGCCCATCACCAAACTACTTTGACTCGGGTAATAATGGAACACTGTCGTCATCAACGGCTGCCATCGAAGAAGAGTTGTCGTTGTTGAGTGAGCCCGAGGCTGCTTTCAAGGCAAAGGATGGTCTGGACCCAGCTACTCCTATGGAACGCGACGAGTCATTGAAAGGATCGATTTCATTCTGGGGTATTGGTGAACGTACACCACGAGCATCAGTCAGCTTACAAGAATCTGAAGCCAACACACTTGTGGAGAATCTCCGCAATGAAAACATCGCCAACTCCAACAAACCATCGTGGTTGAACCACTGGTTATTACAGTACATACCTATTCCAAAGGTGTTCCAGCAAGAAAACGGCAAGATCTTCCTCATACACTACTTCATCGTCTCCGTATCCAGCGGTGTCGGTCAGATGTACATCTACACGGTTGGTTTCATAGTCACGGCACAATACTACTACGGCAAGAACAAGCACCTCCGAGACGACACTGACCCCGACGACGCCGTGCAATCCCTCCAGGCGCTTCAAGTGTCCATCATCTCGATCGGGTCCTTCTCGGGGCGTCTCCTAGCCGGGTTCCTCAGCGACTTCATCCACAAGAAATGGCACGTCCAGCGACTCTGGATCGTGCAGGTGACGCTCGTGCTCATGGGGCTCGGACAGTACATCACCCTTGTCAATGTCAACAACAAGCACTTGATCGCGATCGCGTCGGCCATGATTGGCGGCAGCTATGGGTTGATTTTCGGCACCTACCCCGCTGTGATTGCTGATGGGTTCGGAACAAAGAATTTCAGCTCGAATTGGGGGTTGGTGTGCACAGGTCCGTTGATCACGTTGTGGGTGTTGAATAAACTCTTTGGTGAGATTTATGACTCAAAGTCGGAGAATGGCGTGTGTTATCTTGGCAACGGGTGCTATCTGGGTGCGTTTGAGTTGAGTTTGGCGCTAATTTCGGTGACGTTTCTCGTAACGTTAATTTTGATATACATTCAACGGAAATAAAACAATAATATTTGCGGGTGGTTAGACTATATACAATTACATTATAAAACACGTATTCCTTACTTAGACCAATTCAATCTTTCCTAATGATTCTTGCTGAACATGGATCTTTGTAAACAAATGCTTAAAGAAACCGGAGCTGATCTCGGCATCCTTAATGATCTTTTCTAATTTCGCCTTCTCGTTGTTTCTCTTATCAATGCTGGTCTGGAAGTTGTTCATCACTTGTCTGGATGGGTAGTTCAAGACCTGGCGACATTCGCGGGAAATACGTGACGAGTTTTGGTGAGCATAGTCCAACTTGCCAATCTGCTTCTTGATCTTTCTGGCTTGCTTTCTTGGTAAAGCATTTGGGATATCACTTATGAGGTAGTAAATGGTGATACCGGAAACACCAATAATGACGGGAAGGGCAATCTTCTTGACCATCGAAGGGGTAATGTACTGCGAGAACTGGTACATCTTGTGGACCAAAGCCCCTGTGGTCAAGATTTTACCTGATGAATAAAGGGTATGCAACGTTATTTGGGTCGGTAACTGTTCTTTCAATGTGACAGCATTGCTTGGAATCGAGGTCAAGATTCCTAATGGATTAAAGTAAGAAATCTGGTACTTTGCAGAATTGACCATCTTCTCAGGCAATCCAACGAAAATCAAGAACGATTCAACGGATGGATCAAAGAAATCTTGAATTTCAATAGTGTCATCAATGGATTTCCCAATGGTGTCCTTCTTTCTCGAAAACATCAAATCGGAGTTGAACACTTTATCGTTCAAGAATTCTTCACCAAGTGTCTCTTTACCATACTTGATGATCTCGTCGACTCTTTCGGATGTCAATTTCTTAGCCACCTCTTCGCTTCTGGAAACAGCATCCAAAATGGTGTCAATCATAGCCAATTGAGTCTCTTTGGCATACTCAAACAAGTATTGGAGCCCTCCGTATTTCACAATCGGCTTGTCACCAAAGTTGTTAACAGTAGTGATGATTTCCTTACTTGCTTCGTTGTAAGCTTGAGTACAGGTAGTTTCGATCAAAGCGTTAATAGAATCGCCAATGCGCAACGACTTGTTGACCATATCGTTATACTTTGGAGCGACTTGATTGTTCAATTCCTCAACCTTCGATTGCCTCTCGTCATGGTATATCCTTTCATTGACTTTCGACAATGTCAGTAGATCTTGCAAGATGTTGAGCAAGTAGTCCTTTGCTGGCAACAATTTCGAAATCGATCTCTTTTCCAAAATAAATTTTCTCAAGGATGCGTCAAGTTGGTCAAAGTCAGGGTGGTCGTTATTGTTGTTGTCATCGTCATTGTCATCCGGATCACCGTTGTCACCACCGTCGCCACCACCGTTGATTATATCACTGGAGCTGACAAAGTGAACAAACTCTTTAGCGTCCTTGTAAGTATCTGGTGACAAGCTTTTGATCTGGTCCAATATTCTCTTCTTACACTTTTCTTTATCCTTGATGTGATCAAACTTGTTAACCACAATGAATACGTATCGCTTTTCATTGGCAGCGGCAGCAATAAACTCTTTGGCAGATAAGGTGAAGTGGTTCTCAGCACTGACAACAAACACAACCAAGTCAATCTCTTCTTGTCTGGAAAACACTTGGGTCGTTTGGTACAGGTCCATGTTCAAGCCAGGGGCGTCAATTAATTTGATGTCAATGACACCGTTATGCAATAAACTTTCTTGGAAGCTACGGCGGTCCAAGACATACACTTTCAACAAGCTGAAACGATCGCAATCGTACACCAACTCTTCCAAAGTCTTTAATGGGTATACTTCATAGGTGGATTCGTCTCTGATGTTGTACTCTTTGCCTATTGGAACTGCATGCACCTCTTCAATGCTGTTGTTTTCTTTAGATGCATCAATGACTTCACAAAACACAGACGTACAAGGCTGTTGGTCCTCTGGCAAGATTTTTCTTCGCAACAAAGCGTTACAAAACGTCGACTTACCCGCATTCAAGTCACCAGTAACGAAAACTTTGGAAGTGGTATCATCAATCCTGTCCTTCAACTTTAGCAAGTACTTCACTTGTTGCTGCAACTTCTTCTCCAATAATTTCGCAATCGATTTCTTGTCTAAGCTTGAGATGGAGTTGTTGTTATCGTTGTGGCTAAACTTGAGGTTGATCTTCAAGATTCTAAACTCTGGTAAATCTTTAATCACCTCTTCGTCTTCCTTAGCAATTTTGGCTTTGTTTAATGTCTTTAACGAACTGTTCTGACGAACCAACGCCAAGTGTGCCTTCGCCGAGTTCAACAAGACGTTGGCATCGTCTTCGATCTCCGTTGGATAGAAAATAGGTCTCTCTTTATTCTCATTTGTAACTTCATAAATCAACTCAATAGTCTGGTTGATAGATCTGTCTAACGAGATCTTGTTTTCATTATACTTCAACTGTTGCAAAGATGCTGTCAAATGTTTATTATGGCCACGGGGAATGATACCGTTCTTGGAGCTAGACCCTTCTTGACCGTCCACCAAAGTGGATCCATCGTGAGTCAAGGAACTCTCCCCCGGGATATAAATCATCTGGCTTGGCTGGAACTCGGGTAAACGAGGCTCGTCAATCAAAGTTGCTTTGTCATCGTCATCGTGCTCTTCTGGATGGTTATCCTTTGCAAGCTTCTTTGCCTGGTCCTGGTTTGGAAATTCAGCCATCTTTAATGGTAAGCAAAGTATGGGTAATACTAGTTGTGGTTTATCTTGACTAGAGCGTGGCGGGATTAAGGCTGCGTGTTATGGTGGCACCAGGACTGGTAGGAGCTAGCTTTTTTTTTGTCACTCCTGTATGGAGGGGCAGGCAGGCAGGCAGCAAAACAAATGATTTGTTGCTTTTGTATCACCGATAATTAAGTTCCGATGCACGTGATTGTCATGTGTCTCTTTGGAGGCATTCGGATAATTCCGTGCTTATCAATGAATCATTTTCCCCAGCAGGCTAGAATTTTCCAAACAACCATTTTTCATCTTTCTTTTCATTATCACGTCGACGATGGTATTAAAGACTTTCCAGGTGAGAGATATCCCTGAAATTGTTGCTGAACCATTCACCCCAGAAGCATTCCTGCCTTATGGCGGGGTTATCAGTGCTAACCACCAAATCAAACACGCCACAAGTTCAGCCGCCAACTACGGTACAGCTGTGAAGCTACACAAGGTTGCACCCATTGTCAACAACTATAAGGACTGTCCTAGTGGCAAGAAGGAAACTGCCAACTGGAACATTTTCAGATGCACGGCTCCCAAGCATCTCATCACGCATGGCACCATTAAAAACACATACAGATCAAAGGTGTTGGAAAGACACCCATTCACGACCCAAACTTTCTTACCTTTGGGACAGGATTTGCATAAGGTTTCGTATCTAGTTATCGTTGCCAAAACCGACGAGTCATCTCCGCAGAAGTTACCCGACCCTTCGCTGATCAAAGCTTTCATATGCAAGGGAAACCAGTCGGTTACGTACGGGGTGGGAACCTGGCACGCTCCAATGGTTGTCATCGACGAAGACGTACCGCACATTGACTATGCTGTATTTATCCATGAGAATGGCGTAGAAGATGAAGACGTTCAGGAGTGCTACTTTGAACCTGGCTACCAAATTGTTTACAAGAACCCTGCCGCAGCGAAGTTGTAGGCATTCCTATATAAAGTCTATAATTTCCTCAATCACTTGATTTGCATACTTTTCCTTTTGTTCCTGGGTCATGCCCTGTGCTCGATCTTTGGCAAGGCTTAGCTTGTTGAACACCACGTCTAGATCCATGCCCTCTTTCTCTTCCAACAAGTTTTGTTTCATTTGTTCGACCTTGTCCAACTTATTCTTCTCGTACTGGTCCGGGTCCAGTTTCAAGAGCTCCATGTTTGTCCAGTCGTGACTCTCTATCAACTCGACGACTCTGTCCCTGCCTTGTCTCTCCTTGAATTCATTCATACCTTCTGTGTTCAAGTTTATGAATTCGAATCCGTTGGTGATTATCAAGTCCTCAATTTCTTCCACTGTATCATCGTCGACCAGCTCTTCCTCCGGAGTTGATCCAATAATAGCTATGAATCCGTCCCATTCAGCACTTTCTCCTTCTAATACAGTCCTCACTTGTGAAACAGTTTCTAAAGCATTTTGGATAAAGCGGATGGAGTCAGTCCTCATGTTGATCGTGAACACTAGCCCATCCAAAACTTCTCTCAATTCGGTAAAGTCTTCCGACCTAAACTCGTCCAACCATTTGCTCAACTCTTCTAGTTTTTCTTCGTCCGTAGCGCTCTTCTGTCTATCTTCTGGGTACTCGTCTATAAGTATATTAAGCTTGATCGTGTAGTATTTTGTAGTTAGGGACGTCTTGACGATAACTCCACTGTGGGATTCGCCTTCTTTGATCTCCGGAAAGTCTCCATCTTTAGAAACCAACTTTGCTACTCTTAGCTTTCCGCTGTTGGGAGAGCCTAATAAAAGAATGTGATTGGGGATCATTGTTTTGTCTTGTCTTGTCTTGTCTTGTATTGGTAGGAGAAAGTGACATTCAAACCGTCCTCGATAGAAAACCGGACTCAGATTTTCGCCTCCACGAAAGCTTTCGCGTTCCAAAATAAACAACAACAACAACACAGCAACCTATCTATCCCGCCTTGCCCTTGCTAGTTCCTGCTTCTTGCCACTCCTCCGTTGCAGCTTCCACCATGTCCAAGAAGCACATAAGGAGACAGTCTTTGATTTCAAAGATCCAGTCGTTCCCGTTTGATATCTGGTTATATCTTCACGAAATAAACGCTTCCATAGACTGGGATGACTATAGCCATATTATTGCCCTCCCCCTCGGCATATCCTTGACCCTAATATTCTTCATCGTGGCATCGATCTTGAACTATTACAACTTTATCAACCTGAGGTCCAAGAATATCTTGTTCAACTCCGACTACTACCAGTACGAATACTTGAAAAATGACATCATACACAACACTTTCGATAAGGCGGCAGATCTTGACGAGGCGGCTATTGAAACGCCGTTGACGACTAGCATCCTTTGGATAATGAATGGAGCAAACACAGCTATCTTTGCTGTTTGTTTAGTCAACGCTGTCAAGTTGATCACTGCCAAAAGGAACTACGGACTTTTGTATTGCAAACTCAAGCCAAGGTCAAAAAACGTGTTTAAATCGTCCTTCGAAAGGATTTCGTTTGTTGTTGAAATATTGGCATTCGTGTTGAAGTTTTTCCAGAACGATGACGACGATGAAGGCGATACTACTTACGAGGGGGACACCACTGCCGAGGTTGCTGGTGACAATGAGATTTGGCACTTGAATGTGTGGGATCCTTCGAAGTTTGCTTTGTACCTATTCATTGGGTTGAACCCAGTCAACCTCTACTTAGTCTACTATTTGATGTCAGATGTGTCGCATTTGTATTTGTTGTTCTTGTTGGCGCTTGTTTCTGGTTTCAACTACGTCTTTATTGAAAAGTTCCTCAACTTGGTCAATGACAAGCAGATATTGTACCAAGAGATGTTTCAAGAGTACAACAAGAAGTTTGTCCAGCCAAAGACAAACATATTGAAGAAAGACGCAATGGTGGACGCAACTATGGGTCCGTTCTACCTGTCTAGTTTGAACGACAATAGGCCATATGCTTTCAGCAAGCTGAAGGTGTTTGTGACCCACGATATGAAAGGAAATGCCATCACAGAGTATGGTGAATTGGATTCCCAGATCTTGCCGCAGCAGTTAGAGCCATCAACATCTGCGTGCACTTCGGTGCTCAATCTGAGGATACCAAGTAGAACAAACAGCGTTCTTTACGACGATAACCGGTCATTCACGGGGTCCAACTGGCAAAACTCGACGTTCCAAAACGTGAACCCAAGACTCACGACCGTTTCTGGAGCAACCCCTTCGTCTTCCTTCTACCACGATCAGTCGAAATATTCTGCCCACTCGCCAACATTGACAAGCACGTTGTCATACAACCGGTTCGACAGGACACCAAGCCCCTCGCGTCGTCCAGCTACAAGGTATAACGACAGCAGGGGCCCACCTACGCTCAGCCCCAATAGGCTCTCACCTGTAAGACAACCAAACTTGGAATTTAATGGCTATACTTCCTCCCGAGATAATTCTCCACCACGGTTTAAATCTCCGTCACCCATTCATAGAAGTTTGCAGTTGCATCACCAGTCACCGCCATCGGCGCAGCCATTTTCGTCAAACCACATGAACAATGTATTTAGATCACCATCACCCACAAGACGCAGACCTTCAGATTCTCCCAGCCATAAACCTAGTTGGAGATAGGATGGTTTGTTTATTCTACAGAAGAAGCATAAAACAAGAAAACGTTTAATACATATATTCTTCTTTATGTCGTATATTACTCACTAGATCTTACAAATCGTGGAACCCGAAGACGTACTTGGATATCGTTCCTAAGACTCCCAACTTCTCTTTGTTCTTAGCCTCATCTGTCTTACTAGTTTTCGACTTGTCACCAGTCTGGTCGCTCTTCAAGAAAAAGTGGTCGTCAGCTGGCTTTATGTCCAATCTATTTGTGTATGAGGTGCCAGTTGCAGGAGCTGCATCGCCGTTTGGCTGCCCGATTTCTTGGTTGTTGACAATCTTTGATTGCTTGTTTATAATTTCGTTGATCTTGTCCAATGGGATATCCAAGTCCCCATCACCTATGTCGTCGTTAGCAAAGATTTGTTTCTTCTCCAACTTTTCAATGATGCTCTTGTGGTACGGCACCACCCCGATTATGGATCCGTTGAAGACGTTCCCGTTTTCTTGCAATGCTTGCAACGCCGAGTTTGGGTTGTCATATGTCAACTTTATCCAATGCTTCCCACTGAAAATAGGTATGATCTTGCCGTTGGTTGAGCTTTGTGAGGTGCTCAAGTTCAACAAAGTTGAGTTCACATTCTTGCTACCGTCATCAAAGTTCTCCAAGATTTTTCCAAAACTTTCAAAAAACTTGATAATCTCGAGAGATAAACTTTCAGGGTAGCCAAATACAATAATGGCCAGATTGTAGTTCTTCAAATGGTTGATCTTTGCACTGTCTTTATCCTCGGTGGACTTCTCAGCTTTGCTTCCTTCCAAGTCACCCGTTCTGTTAAAGATATTAGTGAACGATTTTGGGTCTTTGTGAATAAATGAGTCAAATTTCGTGTCAGAAGACAAGGTTTTGGACGATTCAGTGCCCAAGTCAAACATAGATTTCTTTGGTGGAACATCAGTATCAATATTGTCAATAGAGCCATCAAAGGTGTCGTCTATCTTCGTCAAGTCCCCAACAGTTGTGTTGTTAAGTTGTATGTCAAATAAACTACCAACACTGGTGTTTTTGTCTAAGAGTGGACCGGTAATAGTCTTGCGGTTGTTTGTTCCAAATGACAACAAGTTGAACTGGTCATCTGAAATCAAAGATGGATGAAGTGCATTGGATTTCTTGTTCTTAGAGTTGTTGTTGTTGGTTCCAAGATGGAAACTTGGCTTCTTCTTCGGTACCAAATGGTTAGGGATGGTTCTCTTCTTTTGGTTTTGGAACCA
Organism: Candida sp. AC06; assembly: GCA_026724345.1. NCBI lineage: Eukaryota > Fungi > Ascomycota > Pichiomycetes > Serinales > Debaryomycetaceae > Candida > Candida sp. AC06. The sequence goes on from JAJSEA010000234.1 coordinate 8,812, forward strand.
AGCTGGGTATTGTTGCTGGTTCTGTTGGTTGTTTTGCTGGACGCCTGATTGTGATTGTTGGGTAGGCTGAGATTGTGGCTGTTGTTGTTGCTGGGATTGGGATGCACCAAAGGGGCCCGATAACGAGTTCGTTTGAGCAGGGTTGGCTCCAAATAATGTGGACATGGCCGTTGTTGTTTTGGATACACTGCCGTTGGATGGAGTTTCAAGATTTTTTTCCTGTTTTTGTTGTTGCTTTGTTTTGACGCAGAGGTCTCCATCCACCCAGAAATGTCGTACTACAGAAGTGATGAAGCACAGGAGTATTAGACGGTCAAAGGTCTCATTGGCTTTAAATGATCGAGATTTGACGCAATGACTTGTGTCTAGTATTACTTCTGGCCAACTTTTACCAAAACCACTGGTAATCTGTACCTTTTATCACCAAATGTCGTCTTGTGGTAAATGTCGCACACATAGAACATTTTTCAGTCTTCCATCAAGTGCTGTCTGCTAAAAAAAAACTCTTCATCTCATCAAGACACACGGCAACAGCAGCAGCATCACCTCCACCTACTATCCTTTCGTTATGGTACAGTTATCTCCCGCGGAAAGATCATACTTGTATGATTCGTTAACACAGCAGCCGATAATAAGACCCGATTTGAGGGCAATTCAACAATACCGTCCCTTGGTTGCCAAAACATCATTCTTACCGGGGTCAAATGGCTCAGCCAGAATAAGAACCGGCGATGGGAGTGAGTGTATAGTGAGTGTCAAGTCGAAAGTTGTGTTGGCCTCACAGGAATCAAATTTGATAGAAGTCGATGTCGACATCATCGGACACAGAGATGACTCCAACTACGTCTCGAACTTGAAGTTCCAGTTGATGAACTTGTTGCACCAGAACTTCCCCCACGAGACCCTCAAGTTGACGACGAGGTACGCCTTCAAGCTTTACATTGACTGTATTGTGATAAGCCACACTTCGTACCCATTAAGCTTATTGTCGTTGACAACGTACTTGGCATTGAAGACCACACGATTGCCGTTGTTGATCAGTGATGTCAACGACGAAGAGGTTGCTGAGCAGCCGACGTTCAGCGATGATTGGGATAACGCAAAGCTCTTACAGGACTGCCTAGATAGCGGCAAGACTTTCCAACCGCCGATTTTCATCACGGTGGGAGTGGTTGGAAACAACCTAATTCTTGACCCTTCGATTGAAGAGGAACAGGTGTTGGAGAACGGATTGATTGTGGGGTTCTATAATAACAAGGTTATCACTCCAATTCTGAATACTAATTTTGCAGTCAATTCCAACAATTCTAATTTCAAAGGCTTGAACAAGACCTTGGTGGTGAAATTAATTGCATTATGTAACAAGTACTGTCCTAGTATTATCAAAGCATTAGATAGTTTGATAGAGGAAGACAGCGATGAAAATGACGGATCTATATTTTAAGTAATATCTTCTATTAATACATATTTACACGGATTAGCAATGCTGCGAGGAGTATGCATGCACGATGATAGCAGTAGCTGTTTGGATATTCATGGATCTGACAATACCCACTTGTTTGATCTCAACACAGAAGTCCAATTCGGCAAGTAAATCACCTGGGATACCTTCTCGCTCTTTACCAATCAAGATCAATGATTTCTTGGGGAACTTCAAGTCGTTGTTCAACTCGATGGACTTATCAGTCTGCTCCAACCCAATCAAAGTATACCCTTCACGTTTCTTCTGTAACAAGTAGTCCCTGACGTTCTCCAACTTGACTTCAACCATAGGCATCCATTGATCAGCAGTCACAGCGACTGTTTTGAAATGTGGGTGTTTCTTGACTTCGATATCATGCAACGTCAACAAGCCCGCACCCAAAACATCACACAAACGGCAGATCCCACCCAAGTTCGGTGGCTTGTCAACTAGCGACGACACCACAATCAAATCACTTCTCTGTACTTCCGCAACGCGCAGACTGTCGTTGTCTACCTCCATTATGGTGTTCCAGGCACCACTCTTTGTCTGTAATGGCGAGGATTGAACAACTGGTTCGATTGGCGTGACAATGGGTTTCTTCTGGGGTTCCTCGTGGGGATACCACATGATGGGGTTGACGCCAATGGGACAGCCGAGTAGCTGCTTCTGCTCGGGCGTGAGGTACTTGGCGAATTCTTCTTCTCTGCTGAATTCTAAATCTGTCCTGTCGGTTAGTCTCAACATGACACCACCAGATATGTTGACTAAAGTCAAGTCCTTGACAATATTCCATAACAAATCGTCACCACTTCTGTATTGTGCAAACGTTTCGGACTCCATTGTGTTCGCGTACAAGTTGTCGACGATATCGAGGACTTTTGGATCTAATGGCAACTTCTTTCTCTCAATCTCATCATGGATGGAAATCACCAAGGACAATGCAAAGTGTCTGATCATTTTACGCGATGATGTTGAGCCCGGAATGACGGCATTCAAGAACCTTGTCAACAATTCACATTCTGCCTTGGTTTCAAGCTGTTGAAGCAGAAGGAAAAGCACCTTCATGTATGACACGACAACAGATGGTTTCATGCTATTGATATTCTTTATCAACTCACTCAACAAGCGCTCAACGTACTCGTCGTGCGTCAATAGCTTAGCGGCAATAATCCACTCAGCGTACGAACGAGCCATCGGACTTGGATCGCTGGCGAGTCTATCCAACAACACGTCGAGGTTGATTTCAATTTTATCGCACACTGACAACAAGATCGAGTATAATTGCATTCGAGTCCACTCTTCCACGGCATCTGTATTCTTGAGTGGGCGAAACAAATGGAACGCTTTATGGTTTTCAATTATGTAGTCATGGATTCTCTGTGATAATGTCTTCGAGGTGATTGAGTTGAATATGGCTAGAATGCGGACTCTTGCACTTATCTCTTCCTCGCCATAGACGTCAGTGTAAATGTCGGAATCTGGGCTAGCAGCAATCTCTTTATCGTAGATCTTGCCCAATATCACCGGGAGCACGAAGAAATGCATCTTTGGTTGGCTCACCACGTACGCCTTGACCAAGATTTCAGGGAGCCATTGCAATTCTTCAAACCCAGTGGGATTTTCAAGTTGGCATCTAACTAAACACGTGGCCAACGTTGGCAACAAACTTCTCCTTGAACCAGCGCCTTCAATAACAGAAAGACCAAACTTCACCAACAAGTCGCTGACCTCCTCATTGAATGCTACTTTTGGATGTAAGAAAGTTTTGATCAATGCGAGGTGAAGTGATAAGGCTTGTAATCTCAATCTAATGGAAATCAAATTCATCCACAAGTCAGACAAGAACTCGGCTATTTCGTAAATGCATTCTGGGTTCTCAGTAGATTCTAAGTAGTTGTAAAGCAACTGAACCATGTATTCTTTCCCATTGTGATCAGAAGAACTGGCGTTCAACACTTCCAAGACCGGTTTGATATCCTTTGGTAGTGCTCTCTCAAATGTGGTTTGCAAAGTTCTGTAGTATTCGGCAAAGATTTCATCCTTGAGCTTGTAGTACCATCTTGACGTTTTGGAGAGCTCACGTGAGTTTACCAAGATTATTTTGTGGAAACCAATAAGAGACGCGACGTCAAATGCTGGATCTGAAGATGCTCTGTAGATCTTGTTGAAAAGTCTCATTCTGAGAAGACAATCTTCTAAAACATGCTCCTTGTCTGATTGCACTTCCTCGGTGATTCTCTTCCATAAGTTCTGGGTGGTGTCAGCTGGGACTGCTGTTGTGAATTCTGAATTAGATAAGGCATTAACCACCTCGTTGTTTTCACTTGTGACAAGGCTCCGTATTCTATCCTCAAACTTTTCTAAGTCTCGTGACCTAAACCCTGATTCCAACAATTTAGCAATCAACAAGTCGTCACTAGTCTCCCTAATCTCTTTGTCAGTGAACGCCAATGCTAAAACTTGGTGCTCTATGTCCTCTAGTGCTGGGATTGTCATTTCTTGAACATACTTCTTAATCAATGCCTCATTGTCTCTTAACAACTTGAACCCATTGAACTTGACGAACTTGTTCAAACTGTTAAAGAATGCAGTCGCATCATTCGTTTGAAACTGCAACAAGAGCCTCAAGATGAGAGTATCGTGATACGTCTGCAAGATCTCACCTTCGGTCTGCGACTCAAACAAAACAGTCAATGGTTCATCATGAACACCAAACTTCAAGACCTTTCTGTCACTCAACCCTTCAAGCAATCCATGCAACACGACGATTCTCGAAGGTCCATAGCTGTCCTTCGCCTCGGCCAACACTTTCAAAATCGACAACGCGATGTCTTGCGCATCCTCCTCAGCAGTCAAGTTCCCAACCATACTGGCGATATAACTCTTCAACTGATGCACGTACTCACAGTCCCAGTCCCCTGCAACGACCTTGATGTTCAAATTCGACGCGCTCATCAAGTTGGGCAAGAACGCACGTTCGAATATAGGCAAGCCGTGTTTGATCAAGTACAAGTTTTCATGCGGGATCGACAAAAGGAGCTTCAACGTGAACCTCCTCACTGATTCAAGGGACGCCTTGAGACCCGTCGATAGCAAACACCAGCCCCACGATGGCGGGATCAATGCTCTCGGTGAGATCAACCCCGTAATGTCGTTCCTCCCTGCCTCGGCTTGGTTCAAGGATGTGTCTATGCCGAGGATTTCGTACAAGGTCATGAATCGGGACCATTCGACGAGGTATCTTGCGCGTTGAGTGGTGTCCCATGATATATAGTTGTTGTGAATGTTGGCGTTGATTGACTCCAAAGAACATTCCAAGATGGACAAACTGAACTTGCGATACTCATGGGAATCACTGATTAGGCCCTGTTGTAAAAGCAACCAGTACTCGTTGGTTTGTATGACTTGTTGGAACACGGCGCTTTTGGCGAGGTTCGTGTTGGCATATCCTAGCCATAAGATGAAGGAGTGGCTCTTGTGGAAGTCCTTGTCTGTTTTCTGTAGGATGAATATGACGTCCCAGATGAGCCGTTCTGGTATATTGTCAACAATGTACTTCATTCTCCAGCGCAATAATTTGGAAGTCAAGTTGGCAATGTCCCTGTCGCTGACACCCAAGAAGAGTAGCAAGACACGGTCGATGTCGGAACTTCCAACAAAGTCTTCCTGGAACAACACTTCCAAGTACTTGAACACCAAGGTCGATTCCTCGTTAGTCAATGGCCTTTCATGACTCTTGGACGTGATCTCAACGGCGCTAGCCACGTCTGGATGGAAATAGTAAATCTGGGTCTTGATATAAGTCTTCAACAAATCAACCATGTGTTCCACGACCTCATTCCTCAATTCCGGGATCTTGATCAAGAATTTCAACACGGTCTCGTAATCATCCTCGTTCAATAGTCTACCTTGGCAATACTTCAAAATGTTCAGGTACAACTCCGGGTGCTCATCTAAGTTAAATCCGTCCAAAAGTTCAATCAAAACCTCCACGTTCTCCTCGGAGTCGTTTATTTCCAATGATAGTTTCTCGATGAGCTCTGTCTGTTTCTCCACACCCAAGTATTTGGCTATCAACACGGCAGAACTCATCGTGTTCAAGTAGGGGCTGCTTTTAATGGGTGTGAAAAAGGCATGCCACCAACAAGAGGCTTCAGATTACAAAACTGTAAAAAAAAAAAGAAAAATCTGAGGGCATCTTGATAATGGTGCACGACCTGGTGAAATTGGTAGCATGGGCGGTTAGAAATGGGACCGAAACTGCTCCAGCGTAACGGCTACTGATTAACAAAAGCTTAAGCCATATCCGTCTTCAGGTTGAACTCTCAGCATGATTATTTTTTTAGCATCGTAGCAGATAAGCAAAATTTTCTAGTACTTCGCCACAAATCACACCGACGAGGTTGTGAGATTATCGTAGGATCAGGGGAATACAATAAAACGTCTGGTGGTACGATTGGGAATGGGAATGGGAATGGGATTCCTGTTCCGGCGAGACAACAATAACGGACGTTTGTTTCGGTGCATGAAAAAGGAAAAACGGCTCGCTATGATTTGCTCTTCCTGCTAGTTCATGCAGTGTAGAATCGCCTTGCGAGATTATTGGTACCAATTTAGGAAATTTAAGCGCTGCCTCTCGCATCAATTTTGAGCGCACTGAGTCAATGCATCAATCGCCTGAGCTACACAGAATAATAATTAATACACAGAGACGAATCACCGAAATTACACCGGTTCTTGTCTCTCTCTCCTCCCCCCTTTTCTTTCTTCTATATAATTGCTCATCCCTTCCCCTTTGGCGTCACATCACCCGATTTGTCTCTATAGCAGCTTAATGAGTACTAACACCACTGAGTTCTTGCACCTTTTTTTCAGTACTGATAAGAAACCAGATGTCCAGACTATAGGATTCACCGTGTTGTTCCTCCTTGTGTCCACCTACTTGGTGTACTCCAAGTTTCTGGCCAAGTCGTCAACCTCCTCCTCATCGTCGAAACCCACCACTGCACAGCCCAAACTGTCCAAATTGTACGACAAGTCCAAGGAGTACCAGCCCTTGCAGCCTACCCCCATGACGGAATTCCAATGGGACGTGGACCCACCGTTGAAGTCGTATCCTTTCAAGAACGCAGAGTACAAGTTGACCATGGGGATACGGACTTTGGACCCGCAGGACTGGTTGTTGATTGAGCCCACTTACAAGTCGCGGATTGAGGCCAAGGAGAAGATCATTAGGAACTGCCACCCGGACTACCCTGCGGATAAGGACACCAGGAAGTCGACATTGTTCGTGACCCCGGAGGCGACCCCTGCCATCATCGAGTTCTACGAGATCGTCATGAAGTACTTGTGTGACAAGTATCCTACTTGTTTCAAGAAAGAGGGCAGCACCATCACGAACTTGATCACTGGCAAGGACTACCCTGTCACAGGCACGGATCCGGTATTATTGCAGGAGTACTTGGTGAGCAACATCGAGGAGGACTTCATCATCTTGTTGAAGGATCCCACGAGGGAGGACGAGGAGAACGGCACGGAGTACTTTTTCAAAGGTGGGGTGTTTGCCTTCGCTGCTGGTTTTGACCCCAGGGACCGGTTCAACAAGCCGTTGTCGTTCGTGCACGGCCCTGTCCCGGCATACGCGCAGAAGTTGAAGATGTCGATGAACAGGTTCTTCAATAGGATTTCCCCGGGTCAGTTTGTCACGAGACTGAACTATTCCATGCAGACGCACAGCAAGTTCTACGTGGATGACGCCAACAAGGGACATAACTTGCCCGAGGGACACGTGCAGGAACCCTTGAAGTATGAGGACTTGGATTTCGAGAACCAGGTCCATTATAGAAGCGAGAGACAGGTGTTGACCAAGTTGCCCAAGTCTGGGGCTGTGGTGTTTACGATCAGAACGTACTTGTTGCCGTTGGCGGAGGTCAAGAGAGAAGGGAGAGAGGTTTGTGATAGATTGATTGGTGCGATTAATGGGTTCCCTAAGGATATCTCCCAGTACAAGCGTGCTGACGAGTGGGGGCCTGCAGTTATCCAGTACTTGTCTGAATAAGCTCATGTACATACATATATTCTTACGTATACATGTATTTTCACATACTTGTAATCTCCTCGCGTACTTCTTCCCAAATGTCTATATTCTTCTTTGCCCAGCCAATCAAGAATCTGTTGTACTGCAACAAGATACCATAGATCATTTTCAACTGTCTCGTCTGGAACGCCTGGATGTTCTTGTTCACTTCGTCGGTGATGAAAGACAAATCGGCCAACATGATCCCTTGGCATTTCTCCAACACCTTGATCTTTTCCTGCAAATGTACAATCTTCTGTTTTCTTGTTTGCTCTGGATTCTGATCTATGATTTCACTGACATACTGAGTGATCTTCTTGAAGCTTGGGAACTTAAACTTTGATGACGAAGATGAAGAGGACGATGATGGCGCCACTGTCTGAGACTGCGATTGTTGTGGGACTGGTGGCTGGGATGATGGTTGTTGCAGTTGCTGTTGTTGAGGATTTTGTAGATTGTACTTGTTGTTCTTTGGTCTTCCTTGGGAGTTGATGGCGTTTTCGATCCTGCTTGACTCTTCTTCAATCTTTAGTAGCTCTTCCAACGACTTCTTTTTCTCTTTCACTTCGTCATCTAGCATTGTCTTTTGCTTGACCTTCTTGGCTTGGTACTTGGCCACGTAATGTAATATGCTAGTGTATTGCACCACTTCACCAAGGGGCTCAGAAAACTTTGTCTCCAACTCTCCAATCAATGAGTTGATGGCGATGTATGACCTATCGAAAACCTGTCCGATCTTGTCAAAAATAACATTGAGCTCGTTATCATTGATCTTCTTGGCATCTGACGTGGTTGTCTCGGAGAGTATCAACGAAAATGAGTTGAACGTGCTGCCCAACTTGGTGTAATCGTTTGATAAGCCGATGAAATTAGCCATGATGCGCTTGTTTATATCATCCAACTCCGACGTATTCGCGATGTATTGGTTCTCTGAATTTGGGGTATCGGATTTATGGCCATTGGTGGTTCCGTTATTCAAAAGCTTGTTGGTCTTTTTAGTCAACTTCTTCTTGTTGTCCTTGAAGAATGATATTGTGTTCTTGTTGGAAGGGTTAGGCAAGTTGACATAGATGGGGTCCGTTTTCAAGCCATTCTCCGGGTTCAGCAAATAAATAGATTTGGGCAACTGGCTCTGTATGAGGGTGATTTCGTCGCTCCAGTTGGCATTGGGGTCCAAGAACTTTGCAAAGAACTCCAAATTGCGGACCTGTTTGATGTCAAGGCAATTGTTTAGGAAATTGGTCAACAATCTCTTTCTGTGCTCTATCAATTTGTTCTTGTTCAAATGAGTCGAGTTGATGTAGGAATAAGTTTGACGGTTGTTGCCGTTGGCACCGATAGAAGATGACGACGCAGCTGACGACGAAGCTGCTTCGTTGTTGTTGTTGCCCACCAAGCCATTTAATACGGAAAAATCAAAGTAGTTCTTGGGAGGGATTGGAGGAATAATTATGAGGGGGAATACTTTTGTCAATACGTCTCGCAAACTTTCAAAATCGCTGTACCTTCTTCGTGTCAAGATATCGTCATTTGAGTTGGCCAAGTTGACTAGTTTTATTGTGTAGACAACGTACTTCTTCAGCAGGTTGGCCATTCCTTCATTTGAGTTTCCTGCCTCGGTGATTTGTATTTTGATCTTTGTGCCCGGTTTCAATAATTTGGTCACTCGGCTCTCGAAATTCATATTGACTGCGTTGAACACTTCGCCCGTGGTAGCTATTTTAGAATTGGTGGTCTGTTGATGGGTGTGGTCGTTATTGGAGGCCGAGTTGTACAACAACAATGAGTCGTCGTCATCGTCGTCTTCTGTTTGAATAGGTGGCTGCTGTTCTCCGTTTGACCCCAATTTCCCATTGAACGCCTTGGTTGTCATCAAACTGGCCAAGCCTTGGCTGTGATGAGAGAAAGGGTTGTTATCCTCGTCGTCATCGACAAAAGTAGGATGTTCGCTGGTAGACGGGGTTTCGCCTTGGTTCGACTGGGTGTCCCCGTTATCGTTGGAGAGGGACAATAGGTTGGGGCTCTCAATGACAGACTTGTCGTGGTTGTCTGACTCTGAAGACATAGTTGAAGTAGGGGATATGTGCAGAATTTGGGAGGGGCGTGCAATGGGAGGGTGACACTCTGGCCCTGTGGCTATGGTGGTGATGGTAGTGATTGATACGGAGAAAGGGTAGGGGCAAAAAAAATAAATAATAAAGGACGAAACAAAATTTAACATCACTGCTGTAATCACCGCGAGTTTCTTCTTCTTGTCGTAATGTCACTCTGCAAGAAATTCGGGGTACTAGCTACTGAAACAAAGGCGGCGTGGTGGGGTGGAGGGGAGGAAAACTACGCACTGGGGAAGTACTCCTTCTCTAAAGCTACGATAGCTTCTCTTCTTTTCTCCCTCTGAAGCTTCACCATCAACCAACCATTATCTCTGGGCTGGCCCATGTCTTACACTAACCACCTGGTTAATGGTTGATGTTCATTCCTAAATACACGAATTAAGTATGGTCGTGCACAACCCGATAATTTCTGCCATCAAAATTTTTTGCTTCGCACTTTTTTTGCTTTCTCTCCTTTGCTCTGTTGTGGTTGTCTGTTGTTTGTTGTGGTTGTCTCAAACTTCTCCAATCTTTCAACCAGGACATAGACATTGACATCATAGACCTAGTATAGCTACTGAGAAGATGTCGACTACAATAGTGCCGTATGATAGAAACACAAGCGTCGAGGTCCAGTTTGCGCAGGCATTAGAATCTTTCCAACTACACAAGGCAGACCCATCGGTGCTGCCATTTGATTGCATACAGGCTTTCAAGAGCGTGGCTGCCACCCAAGCTTTGACCTTGGGTACCCAATTAGCTGAAGAAGGTTCAAAGACGATACTCAGAGAGCAGTTTAGTAACTGGAACTTAGAAACAAAGTTGTGGAACCTCGTCGAGGAGTTGTATGCATCGAGATTGGAAGTCCCAGAACCCATAGAAGTCCACGACTATTCATCGTTGGTCGTGAAACAAAGGGACTTTCTTTCGACTCATCCAAAATTGAAGGAGTTGTGGATAATCATCACCTGGATTCAAAACAACTCGGCTTTGGTTCTTTACGACACTTACCAACAATCGAAATGGCAAAACACCAAGATAGCGTTGGAAAATGCCGACGTCAGCGTGTTTGTGAACCAAGGTAGAAGTTCCAAAAACCTAGTCACCAGCTTGGATGACGATGCTCCGTTGAGAACAAACTTGGAAATAGACCCCAAAGATAAGAAGATTGACCTGGAGAATTATGCAACCATCTACAAATTGCTTTTGAGTGGTAGAACTCAGGAAGCAATTGACCACGCTAACAACACCGGAAATTTTGCACTTGCATTGATACTAGTTGGCGGGGGCCAGCCATACCAGGATCCGGTTTTGGATGGCATCTCCGACAAGACGGCTACTGCTGGTGGTCTTAAGCACAAGCTATTATGGAAAGAAACTATCTACAAATTGTCCCAGAAACCAGGTTTGGATGTTTATGAAAAGTTGATCTACAACTATTTATGTGGTGGTGACATCACAGAGAACTTGGAGGCTGCCAGGGGTTCGTGGGAGGATTCGTTGCAGTTGTACGCCTACCAGTTGTTCTTGTACAAGATGGATTCGATACTATTAGCAAATACGACTGACTCTTTATCGATAACAATTCCAAAGCCACAAGCAAATTCCATTGATGAAATACTAAACAACTTGTCCAACGCTGCCACAGAAGTGTCTCAGCAGAGTCTAAATCCCTTGAGAATCATTACTGGTGCCATCATGATTGACCGAGTTGCAAAATTGATTGAAAATTTCCAGCATGATCCTTCGGCCAACGAGAATGTCATTCGTGTTTTGGTGCACTTGTCTATATTCTTGGCATTAATCCGCCCGTTGAATAACCCTGAAGATTTCACCAACATTATAAGGACCTACATCTCCAGACTAATGGAGACCGGCAACTCCGAGTTGATTCCAGTCTACTTATCCTTTATCCCCGACGAAAAAGATGCAAGAGAAACATATTCGGTGATTCTTTCCTCCATTACCAACAAGGAAGAAAGAGCCAAACAGTTGCAAGCCGCTAGAAATGTCACCCAGGAGGTTGTCAACGATGATGATGATGATATGATTGTTGTCGCCGACGACGACAAACTAGTGAATGTGTTACGAAGAACTGTCGAGCGAGTCATGGCTGAGACTGAGTCTTACTATCGCCCACAAGAAGGCGTGGACACAACTATCACTTTGCAAGATGATGGTTCGAGTGTTGATGAAACTGATTTCAAGTTGTACCGTGCCGTCGAATGGTTTTATGAGAACCAAATGTATTCAGATGCTATAAAGGCTAGTATCGTTGTCATTCGCCGATTTTTAGTCAATGGGAAATTATCCAGTTTGAAGCAGTTTGCCGCTGGTAACAATTTCAAGCAGTTGGTCACAGACTACAATGTCGACAATGTGGGAGAGAATGGACGGGACGATATCACAGAGGAAACCAAAGAGGAGTTGTTGGAATACAGCACATTTGTGGAAGGCTTGAATTTGATAGACCAGTGGAAGTCGTTCCCTGTTGACGCCAATGCCTACAAAGACAGCAAAGTGGAGGCATCTTTACAAAAGACTGACAAAGTGTTGAAGAATATTTTACTGAAATGGTTGGTGGGCTTGCGTGATCCAGTGTTTACAAGCTTCCGAGCATTGTACATCCCATATGTCATTATCGAGTTAATCACCATCTACCAGAATGCTCGTCTCAAGAACTGGAAATACATTGGCGAAGCCTACCAGTTGATCAATGACGTTGCTGATGAGCTGCTGAATGACTTTTTGGAGTGCTTCCAGAAAAGTGGTCGCTTGAATGAGTTTTTGGTCAAATGCGGTGGATTATCTATTGTATCTAGTGAGCACGGTATACAAGGTATATTTAAGTCCTACTAAAGTATCTAGTTTAATGAAGATGCCTTTTCGTATAACAAATCAACAACACTTGACAAATTCTTGACCAAATCCAAGGAAGCTTCGTACGCGGCGTCCTTTCTTGGCTCGTCGTAAATTATCAACCATCCGTTACCTTGGTCCAAAACTCCGTGAAACACCTTATCCAAAATCATCTGTGATAACTTACCTTCGACTTGCTGCAAACTCAAACCAATGACTTTTGAAATGTGTGCCAACTCAACACAGCTGTAACTCTCGATGATCTTCAACAAGTTCTGCTCCAACAAGTTGTCGTACAACGCGTTGAAATGGTTCTTGATGATTGGATCGGACTTCAATTCTTCAGAGTACGTCAACAACGAGTTTTCAAACTCTTTCAACGATCTGTTGGAGTACGCGGTCGCGATGGCCTTCATGGCGTCGATATCTTTGGACTTGTACTTGATGACGTTCTTGTTGTTCAAGATGTTGTTGACGTCGTCAATCAAGTTCAACATGATCTTGGTCAACAACATGTACTTCAACACGGTGATGGAACGTGGGTCGTCCTGACTGTTGTACCCTTCGAAACTCTCGTAAAAGTATGAGAACGCGGTCTTGTAGTCCTTATCCTCGGAGTTCAATATACCACTTTGACAGTCCAACTCCGCCTGTAAGATAGTGGGACAATATATGGAGTTTGCCGACGTTCTGGCGCTCGTCAATGCAGCTCTTGATTTAGGGATGTTTCTCAACGCATGGTATATCTTCAGCTCCAACAACTGCACCTCGACCAACGACGACTTGTCGTCCAACTTCTTGTATTCTCGCAACAACTCGTTGATGATCTTGATGGCCTCCTGGTAGTTCTTCTTCTTGTACAACAACTCGCTCAACTTCAACTGCAACGACTGTCTCAAGAAGGATAGCTTGGAGTCAATGGCCCACTGCATGCTCTTTTTCGTAGCGTCAATCTGCACGTCCAACGCACCGTCCAACTTGTCGAAATCTTCAATTAAGGTCTTGACAATCTTGGCCGTTTTCGATTTGGCAAAGTTCCCCAACACTGCTCGTGAGTCGGCAATCAAGTCGGCCAATTTGGTGGGCTCGTTCAAGGTTTCGTAGATCTTGCCCAATTCTAATATGGCGCTCTCTTGTTGTTGTAATTGTTTGGAGGTCGGTGGGGTCGTGCTTTCTGCGGATGAATTGATTATCTGTTTGAATTTAGCTTCGGCTTCATCGTATTGTTTGTTTGCGACTGCCTTTCTGGCATCTTCTAACAATTGCTGCTCTGACATGGTGGGTGACTTGGTGGTTGGTGGTTCTGCTTCTTGCCCTTTTGCCATCAAAGAAAAATTGTTCGTTGATACTGTCTGGCTGCCTCTCTCTAACTGTGTGGAATCGCGAACCACCAAACGGGAAACAAAAAAAAAAGTTTCAAATTGGAGAACGGTGCACGACCTTATGGAAACATTTTTCAGAGGCTCAAGATTTCTCCCACCAAACTTGTTTCATTCCCCCCAAAGATCAAATCCCGTTCTACAGACCTACCTGGCCATGTTACCTCAAAGGTTGGTTTCAAGAAACCTACGTCGAAGCATACCCCTTGGTTTACCCATAGGGTCCTTCCGGGCCTATTCTTCTGAGAGTCCATTCCCGTTACACGACAAGCAAAGAAAGGAAGCCATGGCAAAGAAGAAAGCACCATGGTATAAGCGATGGTCGGAGTATACCCAGTCGGACCGATTTCAAAGCAAAACGATGCCAAAGATCTACATTGGTTGTTTCATAATCGCGGCTGTTCCGTTCTATTTCTACATGAGGGACAGGTACCACGAGGACAAACAGATGAAGCACATTGACGCAAAATACGCTCAGGACCCCTCGAGCTTGTCGGAGTACGAGTACTTGGTGCTCAAGTCGTTGAACCGGTCGGAGAAGTTGCGTCCTTTGGAGTTGAAAAAGTACAAGTTGTACCAGTTGATGAGAAAGGAGTTTAGACGTAAAAACTTGTTGAGCCAGGAAATGTTCAACCCAAGTCCGCAGGAATTGAATGAGTGGTACCATAAACAGTATAGGTTTAACAGTGCTGAACAGAACGCTCCTGTTTTGACTGACGTGATAGACTCAAAGGACAAGGTGAATGTCGGTGCTGCAATCCAAGCTGCGGAAGACACCACTGCCTTCTACGAGGAAAAGGCTAAAGAGTACGACGACGCTGTGAAGTGGGAAGAAAGAGGTATCCTTATGGGTGGTAAAAGAAGCTGGTTAATGCAGCACGCAGAGGGTGACGTCTTGGAGGTCTCGTGTGGTACCGGAAGAAACATTCCGTACTTCTACCCTGACCAAGTCAAATCGATAACTTTCATTGATTCTGCTCGTAACATGGTGGAGATTGCCAAACAAAAGTTCACCAAGGCATTCCCAAATTACAAGAAAGCCGCGTTTGTCGTGGGAAGAGCCGAGGATATGAGTAAGATTGCCGAGAACGTCAAGTACGATACCGTTATTGAAGCGTTTGGATTATGTTGTCACGAGGATCCAGTGTTGGCCTTGCAGAACATGGCCAAGTTATTGAAGCCAGGTGGTAGAATAGTCTTGTTGGAGCACGGCAGAAGTAACTGGGGATTCATCAATAACCATTTGGATTTCAGAAGTGAAAAGAGAATGAAGACTTGGAAGTGCAGATGGAACTTGGATATTGGGGAATTGATTGACGAGGCAGGATTGGACATCACGGTGGAAAAGAGAGCCCATTTCAGCACAACGTGGATGTTGGTTGTCAAACGTCCAGAAGACCCAATCCGCCCAGATGAAAAACGATTCTTGGACAAGCTCTTTGGTAGAGATCCAAAGAAGGTGCAAACGTAGAACTTGTATATACAGTGTATATTTTTTTTTTGTATACAACTAGTGCAACACCATGTAAATACAATGACAAATCACAAGTAGACTCCTTCTTCCGGTTCAATCTCCCCCTCGTGTGCCGGTGTTTTGGTGCCTTCCGAGTCTTTTTCATTGATATCTTTCAAGAGCTTGTCTTCTTCACTCTTCTTGTCTTGCTTGCTCATCAATCTTCGATCGACGAGTTCATCATTGATGGTTTCCACTCGAGCAATTTGCTCCAACAAATAGTGTTTGTTCTCCATTATAGTCTCCTGAAAGAATATCAAGTCCTCCTTTTCTTCAAACGTCGTATCTTGCTTCTTCGCCTTCAACTTGTTTATCTCCTCTAGTAGTTCATTGTTGGTCTCTATCAACTTGAATATGAAGTGTTTCTGTTCATCCTTCTTTGTCTCTAGCTCAAACTGTGAGATCTCCTTAATGGCCTGCTTGAACTCTTCCAAAGTCAAAGTGGGGAGTTCGGATGACATTGAACGAACTAGGAGTGTGTTGCAATTGGTGGCAATACGTCGGGCTTCAAGAAAGGGGGGGCATTGACAGAAGGGGAGTTTGGTTGCAGGAAGAGAATTTTAAGATTTTTGGCTTCCGGTGAACGGGGTCGTGTCTGGTGGCCAGTGTTGCCATGGCAGAAGCTTCTTTTTGCATTTGCTCGCCCCCCAAAGAGGTAAAGTAATTGCTGAAGTCAATTAGGTTGATGAAATCTCCCAGGGAAAGTAGCAAATTACAAGAGCAAATCAAGCTTTAACGCCTGGTTGTCAATGACACGTTGATGAGCTAAGGAAAAGTCAAAAAGAGCTGTGTATCATGGGTCATTTTGCCAATACGACTTCCTCCGCCGTAGTAATCGCGACCATGCTTCTTCATTTTAGACTGCGAATTGTCTTGAGTTCCCAAAGTGGTTCTAGATCTTATCATGGGTTCCAAATATTTTTTGGGGGGTTATTGTTACCACCTAATAATGAGACTACCACTCCTGATGACAATGCCACCTATTGCCGCCTATTGTATTGTGGCGGATACTGAAAAATTCACTGGTGGAGAAAGAAAGATAGGAATTAGACGACGACGACAAGGATAAACATGTACACATACACTTCCCACAATAAATATAACTATACATACACACACAACTAGGAAGACAAGCCCAGTCAATGGGGGATGAACTTCAAGTTCATTCTCTTTTTAACAATATAATGCTTTTTAACTAAAGTTTCATGCAAAATCAAAATTCTGCTAAACAAATCGGGATTGGAATCAAGCAATTGCAACTCTATGTTGTTGCTGTCAAACACATCTTCGTCGCCCCCCTCGATCAAATCGTCAAACTTTAATTGAACCATCTGTAATTCGTAGACGATGTTGTGGTTGAACTGGAACAACTGTTTCTGACTAATGTACCCCTGGTCAATCATGGTGGACATTATTTCGTTCAACACCTTCCTGCCGTTCCACAATTGCTTGTCTTTCATCATGATGCTGTTCTGCAACACCATCCAGTTCTTCTCCAATCGGGTCCTGCTCG
>JAJSEA010000235.1:0-25611 GCA_026724345.1 Candida sp. AC06
CGATGCTAAAAGTGAATCACCTGTTTGTTTCGACCCTTCCCACCTAGCAACATGGTTGCTGCTGGATCTTTCAGGTGCTCTTTTTTTTTGGTCCAGTTTAGTTTTTTCTCGACACCGCCTTTTTGCGCCCAATGCTGGCGTACACTGCCAAGCGGGAGCATATATTGGTAGGCGGACACTTCAACTTTTTTTTCCACCCTCCGTTCTTTTGCAGTAATAAAGAGGTTCCCGAGGGAGAATAGCTCCGTTTCGACAGCAACCTGAGCAACATACAAGTCAGAGCTGAAGCCAAAACAAAGCAGCCCCAATTAACATGCCTGTTGTTGCTCAACCTTAAGGAAAAAATAATGGTATTATGATAGCGGAAGTTTCCATTCTCTCATTTCCCATATGGCCTCTGATGGTACAACTACTCTCGTTTTCCCTGATTTAACTTTAACCTTTTTGTTTGCTTTCGCAGTCCCAATTCCATTTATTATAATAGCAACTATTCGCTTTGGTGTTGTCAGACGTTGAGTAACAGAAGACTGCCAAGGCGTGCTACATTAAAGAAAAAAATGTCAAAGAAATATCATCTGAACGGGGTCTACGTCCTTAGTGGCGCTTCCAGGGCAAATAGACAGATCTACCAAGCAATCCACGCAAGCGACTCGAATATAATATCATCCAGCTGCAAAATACTTTATTATAACTTGTTTGGAACACTCGGTAGCTTGCTGGCAAGGAAGTCCGGATTCATGGTTTTGGTGGACATGCTATTCCGTTCCGTGTGTTTAACAGCTGTTCCATCCCGTGTGTGGAGCTCAATTCAAAAGCCCGCTTACTCGATTCCCCAATAATTATAACTCTCTCGTTTGCTCATGGCCCGCTGTGTGAGGCGGCATTCAGTTCCACGATTCTCCTATTGATGCAGCAATTAGGCTTCCCGTTTTTTTCATTCGTCTTTCTTGAGCAATTAACTTTGCTAGTTTGCTTTTCCTTCGACACAGTTCTCTCATACGGTTCTTCGTATTAAATTGTGTGCCCCACGACGAATTAACTTAAAACTCAAATTTGCATTAGTGCCATTGTGTGGGACGTGCGATCTCGACCAAAAAAAAGAGAGAACAAGAGACACCTGATTGATAATACGGTTTAGATCCGCATGTTGCTTCCTTATCCAAGCAACCAGGGACAGAAAAAGAAGGAGATACTCCCAGTGGAGAGAGCCATACATTGTTCTAGATAATGATTGTTTAATACGCTGTACTTACGTGGCTTTCTTTATTTTAATTCACCTTACTTACGGAGAACATAGCGGATCCCTCTCCCGCCTGTAGTATCGGTTTTTAGTTCCTCGTTCATGCTAAACTTCTGAATCCCGACTTCAGTAAAGGTAAAGCGGTAGCGGACGAGAAGAACGGCGTGATAGCTACATTTGGAATCATCGGAAAGCAACTGAGTTCCATGGACCAACATTATCCCGGTCCGTGAAGTTCGCCCAAACACATGGTTCAGATAATATTATTACAACTAGCGGTGAGATTATTTGGAAGAACCATTCTTGCTGGCAATTATGTAATCGGGAAAAGAAAAACCTCGCAAACAGAAACCTCTGTCATCCGCCCTTGGTGCATATGTAATCAAAGCTAACTGTAATTGGCTAGAACCTTGATGAGGAGGGGCTGCTCCTGAGAAGAAAGCAAAACAAGACTTCAAAAAATAAGCAGGCGAAAAGTGCGAGGAATAAAAAAAAAAAAAACAAGGATCAGATCTATTTTGTGCTTCATTTTCTGGTGCTTATTCGTTTCTGTGAAAGTTCCAATTTCTTTCTTTTTGTGCTTTGGCATTGTTTTGTACTTTCATTGCGTTATCGTTCGATGGTGTGGTTCCTCTGGAGTTCTATCCTGTTCCGCTACCTTCTTCTGTCTCCGCCTATTGTCCTTGTTTTTTTCTTTTATCCTTTCTTTGGTTCCAAGAAAATGCGCAATCGAGACATACTTTGATGGTTCGTTTGTTCTTATGCCCCCCCTTCTTGCAAGGATCGACATGTCTCCGAAACTGTTGCTGATGCTTGCTTCAAATCAAAGTTTCCTGCGTTCTATCAGCCAAATTATGTTATTGTGCATGTGGCTCACATGAGACGTCTCTCATTGGGGGACAAAAATAGACTCTATCCTGTACCTTAGCTCCTCCATCTTCTGCTTTTCTCTGTCTTTGCTATCTATGCGACGAGGAGCTCATCACTACAAGGGGGGGATGTTGATCAACCACAAGAATCACATTCCACAGGGGCAGGATTTTTGTTTATCTTCTTTTTTGACAGGGCGTACTCTGTGCATGTTCGCCGGCCCACTCGCCATGATTTCTAATAGTTGCAAAAGGTTTTGCGTCTATGTAGAAGAGGAATTTTACCTCTTGTTGATTTCATTATACTCTCTCTTCTTTGTGAAGGCACTGCTGTTTGCTCATTACTAATGGTCAGCTGATTCTAAAACTATACGTTTACGCCGCGGAAGTATTACCGACCATCTTGCTACTGTACACAGTTTTTCCAACCTCCCTAAGCTTGAGCGCAAAGTCGCACATGCTCCAGTTCTGGTCTTTTCAACTTCCTTTTTTTTTTGGTGGCTGCCTGGCCTAAATGCTGGTTGTCCCAAAACAGAAATAGCTTGCGGCACACACAATATAGGATGCGTTTTCTTCCTACACAAATGGATATACAAGGACTATATCTGTAAGCTTCATTGTTTGAATTATAGCAATAGTCTAAAAGGTGGTTGAGAATCGTACATTCCGAGTCGAAACAGTAGAGCTTGTCCTTTTCTGGAGTTTCCAATATGGAATCAACCAATCTGGTGGTTGTTTATTCTTCTAATACTGTGAGAGTCTTGTCTCAGAGCTAACACCCCCCATCACGTCATGTTTCTGGAACTTCGCTCTATCTTGCGTGGTTTCTTATTTCTTTTTCCACCTTGCACAGAGTGCGTGAGAGAAAGAGACAAGAAACCAGGAAGACAGCGACAGCGTTTTAAAATTCCCCGATGCGTTTCTAGACTAGAAAGATATGCCATGTCCCTAATACCTCATGCTTGTACGTTTGACTTTCCCCCGTATCATATTGAACCCTTCTTAGAGTTGAAAATGGGTTCAAAGTTTCAGTTCTGTGACACTTATCTTTCATGTGTTCTGGCCCCTTGAGAACAATGAAAAGCGAGAAAAATCTATCTCACGGAAGGAATAAAGCCGTGAATACGAAGATATTATCTAGGGTAAGAGTTATTCCCAAGACAAAGCCAACTAAAAGGAAGAGTCAAAAAAAAAAATAAGAGATGGCGAAATAGTTGATGTACGGAGACATAAAATTCCCCATGCATCTAATTTATTTTTGGGGGTGAGATGTCTTGACGCCTTTACTCATAGAAAAGTATATGCTGCACAACCTCGCTGAACCACCTAAGAATCCATGGGCTAATAACCAACCAACCCATTAGTCGGGCGACCTCCTCCGAATGTGTTCTTTCTTTGTCTATATTTGGCACTTGGGCTGTTGTCCTTTTTGCAAGGTGTGCTGTGTTTTGTTGTGAGACACAAAACCAACGGCCAGACTGATGCACAAAGAGAACAATGAGCACCAAATCCCTTGCACTTGGTAGCGTTTTTGGAGTAACCTTTATTTTTTCTCATCTTACCACCTAAGACGAAATGTGGGGGTCGAGACAAATTAAAGATGTAGCACAAGGATAATCTTTGCCAGTCTGACTGAACACAAAGTGCCCCCGGGTTGGGTGGAAAAGAGTATGGATAAGAGTAAGTATTGCCAGTCGCTGGATTGGGAAGACAGTTTTTTTTTGTCCTCCCCGTTGGACTTTGTTGGGCTGCCCCCCCAAAAAGAGAACATCAACAACAGCAAGAACGACAAGACCTGTTTGGGTTTAGTGGTTTGCTTTTTTTATTGAAGCCAAACCTTCGATACCAGGATGGATTTAAGACCTGGTGTGGACTACGAGGGATTTTCTATAGTATACGTTTGCTTTCCTATCTGATAGTGGCTCTTCCTCGATTGCTGAAAAGAAAAAAACGCACGGTTGACCATGCATTGGAACACACTGGGAACCCTCGATTTAAGCTTTCTGTACATTCTCGAAAGTTTATACTCCCCGGGGTGGTAATACTCTTACTATGTGTTAGCATATTTTGGGGGGTGTTGCGTTGGATAACACCATTTACAAGATCGACCACAGTCATGGTAATCCCGCTGGCTCTCACATCTATTTTTGGCGAACTTGGTTGCATCAGGTACTTACACAGAACAGAAGAGAGGAAAAAAAAAATAAAACTGCGAAAAAAAAAAGTTCCACAACCCCCTAATTTCCAATACGCTAATCAAGACGTCATACGGAGAAAACTCAAAACTGCAACAATGGGGGCCAAGGGAGACAAATCTTATCTATGCAATAGCCCGGTTCATAATGGAATGTGTTGGAAGTTTTTGTGCTAGGAGGAATAACTCACAGTAAAGCTTTGCCAACTTTCCTTTTCCGGATATCTAACCATAACTGTAAAAAAAGTGATTAATTATTGCAATTTCCGTCGTTCTAGATTCCACCAAGCACAAAATAGGTAAAAAACAAGGGGGGAGACACTAAGGTAAACTGTAAATCCTTTATCAGGGATACCTGTAGTTTACGCAAAAGGGGCTTCTCCTTTTAGAAAACCTGTAGAAATGCAATCCGCTTGCGTAACCACATCCCCTACGCATCTTGGCTATTGTTATGGTTTCTTTTTGGGGCATATGAAGGGATTA
Source organism: Candida sp. AC06 (assembly GCA_026724345.1). NCBI lineage: Eukaryota > Fungi > Ascomycota > Pichiomycetes > Serinales > Debaryomycetaceae > Candida > Candida sp. AC06. The sequence continues at coordinate 4,787 of JAJSEA010000235.1, forward strand.
TTTGTGCAGGTTCTCCTTTACAATTTGTTATTTGATTATTAAATTGTCAGCGACGGCGGTTAAATTGAAGATAATTACTTCATAATCATATCATATATTTCGGTTAGTGCTTGCCTAACAATCAAAACAATTGCCTGGCGCAAAAGGGTTATAATTTATCCTTTGAAAATAAAAATGGCGTACCACAAAGCTTTCTCTTATTTTTGATTGCTTTCTTTTGTAAGCATTTAGTTTTGTAAGATGTTGACAACCATCTTTCTTTCAGATCCAATCTCGAGTTGTCAACTCGATAGCTCGTCTACGTTGCCAGATACAGCACCTTGACAAAACGCTCTGTGCAACGAAGAGAGAGGGAGAAAAAAACATAGACCCTTGGGTGCAAAAGAAAACGTAAAACTGTTGGATCAACGAAAGTACCCATGGCAAAGGGTAAGCTTCATAAGAGCAAGAATATCATATGCTATCATTTTGTGTCAAGCAGTAAATGCAAAACTTGTATATCTCATCCCCTAATCCAAAGATGAAGGGGGAGGGAGGCGGTACAAAAGAAACTAATCGGAAGGCGGAAGAGGGTGCCGTGGAAAGCAATACACAATAGTTGTTCTTGTCATCAGCCGAGTAAACTGAGGGAGAAAATGATAGAATGACATTCGAGGTTGTCGTGATGGTTTGAATACTTTGTATTTCCTTTTGTACCATAGTTTAATAACGCATTATGCAATTTGAGTTACGTTCATTTATGTGTAAGCCTTAAAATCCAAGCAAACAAACTTTGCAAGTATAGATGGAACCAAAAAGAAATAATCGGAAAATACTATGAAGGTGCAGTCTGGACATTAACAAGCAGAAAGCATGAAGGGTTATCCCTGATGCACTGCAAGGTCAAGGCGGCCTGTAGGTTTCGGTCAAGTTAGGGGGTTGACCTTTACAAGTTTTAGCTTTTTATTTTTTTGTTCACTTGTTGCGGCTCCTCCAAACTATTGGGGTAGCCAGTTGTCCAATTTTTTTTTTTGTTGGATTCTTCGAAGTCAATCCAATTTTCCCTGTTTTCCAAAGTTTTCAGAAAATTTTCTTAGGCGAACTGGTCTTTACTGGTGTTGGACCTCGTGAGATGTGAGAGGAGTGGAAGGGTGGGTGGAGTTTCTACAGTTTGGAAAGACTTCAATACACAACTTTCTATTCTTCACTCTTATCTATACAAAAATCTATAAAAGGTCTAAATATGATGGTCTATATTACCAGAACGATGTTAGTGCGATAGGGCCTGCCCCTTATGATTCCTGATCTTGATCTTCTTTTTGCAAGCTTTTTGATATTCGGAAAGTTCCCCATGATGAAGCATTCTAACTAGAAACGTCTTGATCCGGATCTTACCACCCAACTGTATCATCCTTGACACTGGTTTTGCCACAACTGGTGTTGCCCATAGTTCTTGTCGAACCTGTACTGCGTCGACAAGCTAGAAATTCCTCCGTCAAAGACTCCCAGTCATCAGAATCCCTTTGTCCAGCAAATGTAGGGGTGGTTCTGAACAGTTGAATGGCTTCAGAATGGGTCCTGCCCATTTTGTGTGACCCAATCATGGATATGGCGTGTAGAAATTATCCCAAGGCAAGAACTCGAAATCAAACCTTCCAGCACCAAAGATGAACACCCGGCTTCTCATCTCAGGAACTAGACACAACCTAGAACACCAAGTGCCTCTTGTTCGTGAATATGTAGTGTTTGTGTTCTAGCACAAATGAGCAATAAAAGTCACCACCCTCAAAGGTACGATGAATTTCCACTTCCACAATCAAATCCACCACAAGGTGACAGTAATTCATATCCTTCATCATGACTGGCGTTTGTAGAACTTTGGTGGAATGGGCTAGGACAGTTTACCTTGGTTTTGCCTCCAGTGGCAGTAATAATAGCAGGGTCCCTATTTGATGGATGCTTTCACGGCCAGGGAATGGGAGCCAGTACAAATAACTCAACTTGCAGGAGAACGGCGGTATGTATTGGAAACCACGACCCTAGCTTGTTCTGATTGTATGGCACCTACTCTTGCTGTAAGTGAGGCCCGTTTTTCTTGTCTCCTGTTCTGGACGAGGATGAGCTGTTGTATGAGTAATTAACTTTGCTGTATCGAAGCTGTTGCTGTCTCGGGAAATGTGGGGACTCAAAATGGGAACTCAGAAGCCTGATCACCAAATTAAGGGGCTATTTAGGGCTCACCAAGTGTCTTTTTGCTGCTTGTCTTGAATGTAGTACTTTGTGGTTCTTGGGACAGGTAACTTTACAGCTGCCAATGACTTGCTATTCGGGTCTACTTGCTATCTGGAGAAATTATGAACTAGGTGGAATCACAATTGCGGTGTCGTACGTCTCCAATTGCCTTGATATGGCCTCGTGTTGTTGGTTGTTGCGATAGCCCGAGTGTGAGTGTTTTTGATTGTCGAGCTGCACAATTGCTCTTGCCAGAATAAGTCGTTGTACCCTAGTGGCGGCTTCCTGAATGTGGCTCGTGACAGATAATGTGACAAACCCTGAACTTCCTAACTGTTATTTGGCTGTGACCAATTCTCTTGTCTTTATTGGTTCTGGTGTCCACGTATGGCAATTAGATACTTTTCAAATACGCAACCGTGCTGCACTCAATTAGTTGCCGTTCTTACCTGCTTGGTAACGAAGGATATAGGGAACGCAAATAACAAACTCTGTGATGATGAAATATTACCTAGGATATGTAGGGTTTGGTTGCTTTTTATTCGTTGTTGATTGCTTTGAGAGTGTGAGGACGTGAGGATTTGAGGATGTTGGAATAAGAAATTTTGCTGCCCTGCAGTAGCGGTTGCTCTCGACAGATTTCCGCCTAGTATGTGACAAAACCTTCTTTGCAATGTGGACTAAATAGCAGGCCAGTAAGGAAAATTAATGTCGTTGGTGGTTGGTTGAAGGTTTCGTAAACAAAAAAAAATATCTCTCGCTGGTTATAGACTCTCTGGACTAGTTATATTTCGACAAGAACAAATAGGGGAAAGAATCCCCCAAGGGGGAAAAAGAACTCAAAAAGCTGGATTACACTGTATTTATAGTCTATTTTCCAAAACTTAACTCCATATCTACAGTTTGAAAAATTTTTCTGGTTGGTCTGGCTTGCAGATTATTCTAGTTTGTTCTTTTATTTTCGGTAGTGGAACATTTCGAAAGTTCCATCCAAGTTAAGCAAAAGCCGCTAAGGGCCGATTATTCTAGTCTTTATTGAACACCCAAGTGAGTCTTACGAAATGGCCACCAGCATGACCACGAATTAAGAGGTAATTTGGTTTTGATTTGTGGTTACCCCTAAAGCCAATCTTGACTATGTTGCTGTTTTGCTCTCTCCCCCTGGAAAAACCAAAGATTGAATGAGACAAAATGTGCTTGCTGGCGAGGAAACAAACGTAGAGGGCGCGCGCTCTGTGTCCTCTGCAGCCAGTTCACAGGGCGCCAGGCAAATGGCACACTTTGTTTCTTTTTTCTGAGATCTTCTTCTCACCTGCTGAAAATACCTCGGATTGCAAAAAAATCGTGATGGTGGCAAAATATGGCAGAACCTTAGCGGGAAGAACCCTTTTGGAAGTACTATATTGTTTCTAGAAAAGAACCTACTAGAAAAAGCTAAATGAGACTGCAGGTTTCTCCTGGCTTCCCGTGTCTTAGCTGACGTACGTGGAACTCTAAATCCGCTCAAGCACAGGGACCAACCATCACAACAAATGAAGAATCAATAATACGGCAAGATCATTCCCCCCCCCCCCCCTCATCATCGGCAGCAAGCGTTAGATCTCCAAGATTAACCCACCATCCATATCGCTTGTACAAGACTTGCATCTTTCTAGCGATCCTCGTGGTTGCTGCATAATCTTCAGGCACGGCAACATTATTTTCTTTTTTCTGGTTCTTGACACGGAACATCAATTTGCCGTTCCCCGTCGCCCCACCCTCGCCCCACCCTCGCAGGGCACACGAGCCAAGCACGGAAAAAAAGAATTGGTTTGACGTGTCTGGCACCGAAATTGTATGATGTCACAAAATGCAAAAACATCTTCCAACCTTATGTATCCTCCACGGAGCAACCCGCAAAACAAAAAAATCTCCCCCATTGTTATTGGCTTTCCCCACAAATAATGAAATAGTTTTGCCGTGTGGAAAAACTTTGTTTAGATACTGCGCAACGCAACGTCAACAAGTCCTCCCCAAGTCACGTCGAGGAGCTGGGTATAAATAGTTGGTACAGTCCCTTCCCCCCCTCTCTTTATGTCTTGTTTTTCTTTTTCCAAGAGATTTTTCTTTTTAAAGCTAAACAAGAAAACCAACTATGACTTCAGACAAAGAAACTGCTTCACTCAAGTCCAAAGAATCGTCACAAAACGAGTATGATGGAACGTCCCTGGATCAGATCCACAAGTTTATGGGGTTCCATGGAAAGAAATTAAACATCGCTGTCGCCTGTTTCAGTGGTGTTGGTTTCCTTCTTTTTGGGTTCGACCAGCTGTTAATGGGGAGTTTGCTAACCTTGCCTAATTTTGAAGAAACCTTCCCTTCCATCCTGGGTGACACTTTGCATGCTGCTACCTTAACTGGCGCCGTCGTTTCCATTTATGAGATCGGGTGTTTTGTCGGCGCTTTGTTGACGGTCTACTTAGGTGACAAGCTCGGCAGAATCAAGTGTATGTTCATTGGATGTGTCATTGTCATTATTGGTGCCGTGCTTCAAACCACGGCTTACACTGTTACTCACTTAGCGATTGCACGAGTTTTTACGGGGGTATGTAAGTCCAAGGTCTATTCTTCTCCGAGGAAAATTGTTACTAACTCGTCAATTCTAGATCGGAACTGGGTTTATGACGTCTACTGTGCCTGTTTGGCAAGCGGAGTTGTCCAAAGCCTCGACAAGAGGTAAGAATATTATGATGATGGTATGTATCCACAGAACGGATTTATTCCGCGCTTGTGGTTTTGCTCTTTGCGTAATTGCGCAATCGGAAGTACTAACAAATTGAGTATAGGGAAGTTTGATAACGTATGTGTGATCTATTTTTTTTTTTCCGAACCGACAAAATCGTTTTTATATACTAACAACAGCCTCTAGTGCTGGTATTGCTATAGCATACTGGGTAGACTTTGGTTTCTACTTTCTCGGCGACAATGACACAAAAGGAATCTCGTGGAGAATTCCAATCATCTTGCAGACCATCTTCCCAATCCTCCTTCTCACTGTTATATTTAAGATGCCGGAATCCCCCCGTTGGTTGATATCCAAAGGTAGAACTCAGGAAGCTAGAGTCGTCTTCTCTGCTATCTACAACCTCCCAGAGAATGACCCTAAAGTCCACGACCAGATGACAGAAATCCAGAATGCAATCGAATTGGAAGCCAAAGCCAACGTTGGGTTTAGTGTTCGTGAATTGGTTAAGCAAGGGCCAACAAGAAACTTCCACCGTTTGAGTCTTGCCTGCTGGATCCAAATTTTCCAACAGATCACCGGTATCAACTTGATTACATACTACGCCGGTACCATTTTTGAAAAGTACATCCACTTGAGTCCGTTCAATTCAAGGATCTTGGCTGCATGCAATGGAACAGAGTACTTTTTGGCTTCGTTGTTTGGTATCGTGTTCATTGAGAGATTTGGAAGACGAAAGTTGTTATTCTGGGGTGCTGTCGGACAAGCGTTGAGTATGATGGCCTTGACGATCTCGACGTGGCAAGCAGATAAACAAAGAGCTGAAAACGGCGGTGGCACACAAGCTGGTATTGCCGCTACTGTGTTTTTGTTTGTTTTCAACAGTGTCTTTGCCGTGAGTCACTTGGGAGGTGCATGGTTATACCCACCTGAAATTGCATCCTTGCTGTTGCGTGCACAGACGAACGCTTTGTCCACCAGTTGTAACTGGATTTTCAACTTTCTTGTGGTGATGATTACTCCGATTGCGTTCCAAAACATAAACTACTATACCTACACCATCTTTGCTTGCATCAACATCTTAATTGCTCCCATGATCTACATCTTCTACCCCGAGACTTCGGGCAGAACATTAGAAGAAATGGACGCTATTTTCAATGCAACTCCAGTCTGGAAACCATGGGAAGTTGTCAAGATAGAGAAGAACATGCCAAGAAGAGGACAAGCACAATCAGAAGATGTGGAAAAACCATATACCGACCACTTAGATTATGTAGAGTCTACTTAAACGTCCCAAAGAATATACATAGTATCACGTGACAATTAGCTGTCACGCCGTCCGAAATTCTCGATTTGGAAGAAAAGTAAATAAACATAACTAAGGAAAACAAAGAAAGGAAGGGAAGGGGAAAAAAATTGAAACAAAAAAAAACATAACCTGCGAAACGTCTTTCTGTACCAATACACACACACATTCACAAGATTGGGATAGACGACACCATGGATTTACGCAGCTCACCAACGCCATCTCCAGCTGTGGACCCACTGCCACCGCCAGTTGCTACGACGACAATACGATACCCTGTAACGATGAACCCGCTACATAGCACCCCAATAAAGCGGCAGACGGGGAACTCAATACTTGTGCTGCAGGATGTGCAACTGCTGCTGACAAGTGGTTGCCATAATAACGATCAGAGCAGCACACAGGTCGACTCAGAAGAACACCACCATAGCCACCAGTTTGATAAGATTGCAAGTAATATCAATGAAACCATTGCCGAGCTCAACACGATATACCAAGAGATCGGATACTCGTCAAATGAAACGCTGGCGAAGAAACAAGAGATATTCAGAACGATTCAGGATTCAATCAATTTATTCATCACCAACCTCACACGAGAGAAATCCAACATAGAGAACGAAGTGGAGTGGTTGAGACAACAGATCAGGATAATTTTGTCAATGATTAGCGACACAAAGGGCGATAAAAATCTACAGTTGATCAATAAGGGGTTGGTCTTTGACAATCGACAAATGTATGAGGATGGGTACAAGCAGCAGATATTGAATCAGATCACAGCAATGGATAGCAACAACCCTCTTGGCATCGAGAAGCAAGAGCAGTTGAATTATATGTTGAGCAGCATACCGACGTTAAGCCTCCTTGAGAAGAGAAACCGGTTGAACAAGATATTCTTGAAAGTGTTGACGGTTTTTGTTGGAATCTTCAGAGAGTTCAACACTGCAAACTTGGAATACGCAGAGATCAAGGAATTGATTGGCGAGCATGACAGCAATGGCCTACTATCGTCGTTGCCCAGCAAATCAGACGCTGAGTATCACAGGAATATACTAGATAAGTTTGAAGAACTTGCAAAGAGACTAAATGTTGAGAAGTTACCAAACGACCACCGAAAGGAGAGATTTACTGCTTTCATACTAGCGAGTCCTTTGAAGAATAACCAAACTAGCCCTGTACGACCTGCTCATCATGAATCTCAGCTACCGCAAGAGGACGATTTTATTAAGTTAAGAGACATAAACTATCAATTGGTTCGAATTATTCGAGGTTTGAGGTTTACAAAAATCACGAACGAGTTGATTTCCTCCATCCAGGTTGAGATTGAAAACTGCAAGAATGAAATAGACGCAAGAAAGTCAACAATAGTGGGGATAATCGAAAAGTGTTTCAAGTATATTGATACGTTGCAGATCAAGGACGAACAGCTTCTTAAGTTGCAGCAGGATGACCAACCTGGCAGTGAAGCGTACTTTGATCTAGAGACATTAAACTATATTCTAAGCACTCCGGAAAGTTTTGGATTCAGTGACGAGAATATTGAATTCTTGATTGGTTTCCAGAATTTGTTGCATAAAACGATTGAGACAAGGCAAAAGGAATGGAACCAGCACTCGACTACCTGCCGTTCATTGTGGGAAAAGTTGGGCGAGTCCAAAGAATACATCACAAACTTTCTCGACAAGAATAGCTCATTGAGTGATTTGTCCTTGTTGAACTTTAAGATGGAGTTGAACAAGTTATACATCAAGAGATCTGAATTCATTGAGAGTTTTATATCTGATACCAGGCTAGAAATTGAAAAGTATTGGGACATGATGTATTACTCGCCAGACATGCGACAAGAATTTCAGTTCTTCAATTATACAAACGACACTGAGGAAGGCAAAGAGCAAGTGTTGCATATCCACGAAGAGTACTTGGAAGAGTTGAAAGTCGAGTTTAGCCAGAAGGAACATATTTTCCAAAGCTACCACGAATTGAAAGAATTATTGCAAGACCAAGAGTTTTTGATTGAATCAAGTAAGGATTCGTCCCGTTTGTTGAGTAAGAACTCATGCAAGATATTGCTCAATGAAGAGAAAATAAGAAAGAGAATCAACAAGAACTTGCCCCGATTGGTAGATTCCTTGAAGAAGGAGATAAGCGAGTACAACAACAATGCGATCCAACTGGACAAAAAGACCTTGTTTATCAATGGAGAAGACTTCTTTGAGAAAATATTGATCATTGAATCTACGCAGCACAAGAAACCCAATGGCAATCGACCAAATCCAAGAACGGCTCCACGAGGCGCTCCAAGAATTGGTGTGACATCGCCAAAGAAACAGGCACCACAATCAAACACGAGGAAGTCGCCTGTCAAGCCAACAAATCGTCCGTCGTCGTCACGTATCACGAAGGAACTGACATCCAAACCAAGATGGAATAGCAGAGAAAGAACATTTAACAACCCAACGACGATCAAGTTGACAAATGCATTGAATGCGTCGCTTGCACATAATAGCTCAACGTTGTTACAAAGCAGTCCGTTGCAAGCCACTAGGAACAATTCCATGTTGGGCAAACCACCGTCTGGTATCCAACCGCTCATCTCCCCTTTGAAACCGTCGACGTTGGTTAACAAAAAGCAGGCAACTCCACAGGCGAGGACCAATCCAAATGCCACCACCACCACCACCACCACCACCACCACTGCCGCTCATATCCCAATCGGCAAAGAGAACAATTCATCGCCGTTTGATTTGTCGCCAATAAAGATCCGACCAAACTTCTTTGATCAGGATACGATGAATATGAAATCAAGAAGGGTTAGTGGTATAACTAACGATACATCTACCCTAGTAGGTGATGACTATTTGAGTTGGAGAGACGAGAGAATTAGACAACTTGAAAATGAAATATAATGTACAATTCTATTTGTATTAATGTATTAATATTAGAGATTAGTAATAAAACAGTGTGTAGAATCAAAGAGCGGTAGCTTCGCCTTTGGATTTATCGATGACTTCCTTTACAACTTCGTCATCATCGTCGTCGTCGTCGTCGTCGTCGTCGTCGTCGTCGTCGTCGTCATCATCATCATCGTCATCGTCATCATCGTCATCATCGTCGTCATCGTCGTCCTCTTCGTCGATGATGGCGGACTCGTCGATGTTATCCTTTGACTCATCAGCTTCATCCTCATCTTCATCTTCAGGGTAACCACCCAACTTCATGACGATTCTATTGACGATTTCGTTCCAATCAGTCATACCACCCATACCGATATCACCATAACTTCCGAAAACTTTCTCCAGGGGCTTCAAAACTTCAATCCATGGCATGTCATCAGCAATTAATCTCAATTGCTTCTTGGTGGTGCTGGAACTATACGAATGACTATCCATGGCTGGCGCTAACAATATTGGATAAGAACTGTTCCAAGCTCTAATAACATTAGTTAATAAATTATCACATATACCCAAAGAAATCTTGGCCAATGTGTTGGCGGTCAATGGACAAACCAATAAGATATCGGCCCATCTTCTCAACTCGATATGCAAAACAGGATCCAGCCTTGTTTTCCAAGTTGTCCATTCATCGACATCGCTCCACACGCGCACCTTCTTGATGTTCTCCAATGTGTTCAACGTCTCTGGTAAAAGGAAGTTCTCGCTTGATTTGGTCAAGATAACCTGAATGGAAATCTTATCGGCAGTGTAAATTTCGAGCAACTTGTTGACAATCAACTTGACCTTGCCAACAGACAAGGCGCCACACACACCAATCAAGACATGGAACTTACCGTCGTCTTGCGGTAAACGAGGATCAATGTTGCTATTTTGTTCGCCGGGAGCATTTGTAGTAGCAGTGGTAGCAGCGGAAGACCCCTGTGCGGCTGCAGCGGGAGCAGAAGCAGCAGATGTTGACGATGAGGCTGTATTCGCACCAGTAGTGGACTTTGGAGTGCTCTGGTTGCTGGCAGCAGATGAAACAGAAGTTGCTCTCAAACTCTCTTGGCTCCTAATGGCATCCTTGTTGAGAATTGTCTGTTCGCCGTGCTGTGGACTGGTGATTGGAGTTAAGTTGCCATTGTTTGAGGTTGAGCCGCTTCTTGATCTGTTTCTCACTGGTCGCAAAGTCTCTTCCACATAAAAATGAGCGTGCACGGATGGAGCCTTGTGGTGCTGGCTCTCCTTGGGTGGATTCAACGTGTAGTCGATGCTTGGGATTGATTCGTTCTTGTCAGCTTGTAACAATGCCGGTTTGTTAGTTATCGAATCTGGCGACTCCATTCGTTCCTTCAAGTAAGCCCCGCCAGCCATGACTGTTTCTCTCGTTTCCAGAGAAGTGGAGATTTGGGGCGACAACTTGATACCTGGGATGGTCAGCGACGCTGGTTGAGGAGCTTGCGGTTGTGGATGATGGATGATATTTGCATCCTGCTGATTCAAGATAGGTGGTGGCGATGAACTCCTGGTCAAGATTGATTTTGGCACATCCTCTTCCTTCTTTTGTTGTGATGGAGACTTGGTGTCTTTATCAGAAGCCATTTTTTGCAATCCCGATTGATAAGAAACAAACAAAATTGAAGTAGTAACTAAACAGTAAGAAAGGTGAGTGGGTTTTCCGTAGATTTGTGATTCACAGATGGAACAGAAGGGAACAGAAAAATTGCTATTGTTGATTGTTTGGTCAAGAGGGAAGCTGAAATTTTTGATTACAGTGGATTCTCGCTTCTTACGTAATCAGAGAAAAAAGACGAAGAAGAAAAAAATTGTGTGTGTGTGGAAACTTCTTGTCACCCTGGACACTACTAGCATTGAAAAGGTTATGGCGGGAGATTCGTTGGATTGCCCTGTGTTATACGCAGATAGATTGTAGCAACTTGGAGATAAGACGTTGTCAAGACTGTGATCATGTTTGATCTTGCAGAGCTCCGTCACAAGCTGCTTCATCCTTCAACAGCGCCTGACTCTTGCTCTGGAGCCAGAAGGCTTAAGTGTCAGAGTATTTAGGCTATCACCTAGCGCGTTGGAGGAGAGCTTGCTCTACATTGTAGTTTATCCAACACAACAAAACACTATACTTGAATGTAAACCACGGATTAAAACCCCGTCTAAGTGCTAGATCATCGAAATGATTAGTAGATGCAAGTAACCATAAAGTAAACACCAAAACAAATTCGCTTCGAACTTGCGCTTGAACTTAGACACTTAACCCAGAGTATACTCAACCCAGTGGATAGTTTCTCAGGTTTTTTTTTTCGTTGCTACGGCCAAGCATCGCCTGCGTAGTTCGTGTACAAATTTCAAAATCTGACTTGTCTTAATGGTTGCATAGTTACCTCTCGTCTCTGTTGTGCTCCCCTACACACTAATCTAATGACAACCGCAAAGCCTCTATCCTGAAAGAGTTGACAGACGACCAGGTCAACGACGTGAACCACACGCGAGGTTTGATCTCAGTGCTGACACAGAGGAATGGGTGGACCATTACTCCATCCAGGTGTTTTTGTGCTGCCACAAGCGGTTTGGCATACCTCCAGCCTGTAAATCATTCACGAAAGGTGTCAGCGGGAAGACTACCAACTGGTGATGCCGAAGACGATATACTCCAAGAGCTGCGTGCACTCATACTAAAGATTGTATATTCGACTAACCAGAACATAAACAAGAAAACGAAGGCAAGCTACACACCTAGTGGCTGCAACTTGCGCGAGGCAAGCAGAGGGGACATTAGATAACGAGTATATGAAAGACGCAATTCTCCTTTAACAGCCAAAATTATCCCAAAGATGTAATAAACCCGAAACTAAACCCGTTGTGGCGTGAGATAATGATTCCACTCATACTCACAAATAGCCAGGCTGAAGAGGAATTACCGCTAGCTCTAGAGTTGGTATGGAAGAGAGATTCGTTTTGAAAAATTTAGTCTCACGTGATATTATATAAGCTACTTCACGTGAGCATCATCACAGAACCAACTGGTTTCCTGTTTGTGGGGGGGAAGTTGTGGTGATCTCGAAGGTATCCCGAGGTCAATTGACACCATCCCTTGATCCTGTGACTCAGTTGGGGAAGACCGCCTCCTTTCAATGGTAATATAGAACCCCTTTCTTGATGACTATCCCGGTTGAATATAGAACCATTGAATCAAGAGGGGAGGAAGGGGGATTAAAATTGTTGAGCTTTCAAGAAAAATCAGCTATACATTTGCAACAACTGGTCCCCACTCTGCACACTGCGGTTCAACAGAAAATAGACAGTGAGTCTACCACCGTGCATTAGTAACGCTTTCGAAAGACTTTTGGCTGGGAGTCGCTGTGAGCCATACGAGATTTATGCTTTCTGAGGTTTCGTGGTACAAACGTACGGTTCCAATTTTGCAGTTTGTTTGTTCTTTTTTTTTTTCTTGGAGCAATCATTGTGACTTTGATTGATTTAGAAAAGCTCGGATATCCCCATTGCCAATTGTCCGGGAGTGTCAAGAACTTATTCCGCCATGTGGGGAAGAGGTGTGACACTTTCAATGTGATAATGGCTTTGCTCTTCTGTGTTGAGATCAGGGCAAGGTACAAAGAGCCGTATCATTGCAAACAACCGAAACTCCACCCCTACGTTTATTCTAGGCCCACGGGACAAACTTCCCAAAGCCGGGATTGTTAGCAACATGTAGTCATCCAGCGAACAAGAACAAGACTGTACTCAGAGGTTTATCTAGAACTGATCATGTTCCTCTTTCCCCCACAAAGCTTAGACGCACGGCAGAATAGGTTGCACAGCGTCACTAGAACAATGGCTTGTTCCCAAAATACCAGCGGTGTCGTTTCACCGTAACACATAGCCGTGATTATCTCTCTTCCTTACTTACATCACCTTCAAGGGATTGGCTCGGACTTGGCACGCCTTGGTGGACTAGGAGGTTCGGCATGCAGGAAAACCAACTATCTTGCACGACCTTCTTTCCTTGCGTGTCCAGGTCAAACATTCTATGCGTTTTTGCAACCCCACAAAACCCAAAACATATTGCTATCGATAAGACCTGTGAATAAGAAATAGACACTAACAAACCCCTTCTCCTCAATTGGATGAACATGGGTATATAATGACGTCAATATCCTCACTTTGGTGTCAGTTATGCAAGTGTTTCTACCAACTCACCATGGACAGAAAGCCAGAAACCGAACACATTTCTCGCGCAAACTCCGACGACTTTGCTCAGCTCGACACCAAGAACAACTACAACTATGAAATCTACGACGACGACGAGGACCATCCCGCTCACAAGAACACAGAACTAGACGAAGAGTTGTTCAATGAGAAGCCGGACCTTTCCTGGCCATCCATCCGGCACTACGTGGCCACCAGGTTGCCTACGTTGCTAGACCTCCCATTGTACCACACCGACAAGAAATGGTACCAGGTCATCAACCCGTTCCCTGCTTTGAAATTGTTGACGCTTTCCGAATGGAACTTTTACGGGTTGGGGTTCTTTGCTTGGGCGTTGGACTCCATGGATTTCTTCTGTGTCTCCGTTGCTGCCCCGGAAATCGCCGTTACTTTGGGCATCAGTGTGACTGACATCACGTGGGGTATTACTTTGGTGTTGATGTTGAGATCAGTTGGTGCTGTTATCTTTGGCATAGCGTCTGATTATTTTGGCAGGAAGTGGTCATATATCGTCATTTGTGTTCTCTTCGCCGTGGTTGAAATCGGCACCGGGTTTGTCCAGACCTATCAACAGTTCTTGGGAGTGAGAGCCGTGTTTGGTATCTTAATGGGAGCAATGTACCCAATCAGTATGGTTACAGCATTGGAGGGACAACCGGTTGAAGCTAGATCAGTGTTGCTGGGGTTCTTCTTGCCCGCCTATACCTTTGGGTACATCATGGCTATGGTATGGTACAGATTGTTCATCAACACCTACAAGGACGGCGAAGGCTGGCGTTCCTTGCTTCGGTTTTCCGCTGGGTTGTCCGTGATTTTGATTGTTTGGCGTGCCGTGTCGCCTGAGTCCCCTGATTTCATCAACATGAAGAACAAGAAGAAGAAGTTCAATGAGTCCGTCAAGGGACAAAACGAACAGGGAAAGAAGAACCGGTTCTGGCAGAAGTTCGACTACTCCATTCTTGTCACTTTGAAGACTGAGTGGTTGATGTTTTCCTTCTTGACGTTGCTTTACGCCTCTTGGAACTTTACCTCCCACGGAGCCCAAGACTTGATGGTCACCATGTTGACGAATCAATACCATATGAGCATCGACAAGGTCACTGTGATAATAGTCACGAGCAACATTGGTGCTATCGTTGGCGGGGTTACCATGGCGCAGATGTCCGAGTTGCTTGGCCGAAGATTGACGGTCATTGTGAGTTTGGTGTTCGGTGGCGCCTTCTTATACCCATCATTCATCAATGTTGACAAGACCTGGCCGGCATATATCATTTTAATCGGAGCTATCTACGCATCCTGCAGTCTTGGCCCCGCCTACATGCTCGAGTTGGTCAATTCGACGCACAGAACGTTTTTATGCGGTGTAGCATACCAGCTAGGCAACTTGATCTCGTCGGCTAGTGTCACGATTGAAGCTCGTCTTGGTGAAAACTTCCCGCTTGAAGAACCCGGACAGTATGATTATGGCAAAGTGATGTGCATTTTCTGTGGTGTTTTGATGTGCTGTCTGATCACCATCATATTCTTTGGTCCCGAACGGTTCCACAAGAACTTGAAGGTCCATGCCCAGGGAAGCAACGAAGAAAGCAGTGTTGGTAGCACTGTCGATAGTGTCAAAGAGAGAGCATAGCTTACGTGTGTACGAAACGAAATAACTTATGATTGATTGCTACATATCTACTCCTTCCCGTAGTCAAACCTTGGATTCTTTGCAATCAAATCCTCCACGTTCTCATCCATCATCTGAGATATCCTCTTATAGCCGCGGTTGTTCCTGATCATCTTGCTCCACTGGTACAAGTTCGGGTACATCTTCTTGAGATCTCTCTTATCGGCAAGGATCTCCTTGACGCCATCCAAATTGTCAAACACGTTCTCATAAATAGGGAAACTCAAAATAACATCTGCACCCGTGAGCCGATCGCCCACAAAGAAACCAGTGCCATTGCGCAGCAACCTCTGATCAAGGTACTTCATGTTCAAGTACCACTCGTGCTTGTAGTACCCGTTATTAATCGCCTTCGTGACGGTATTGACCAACTTCCTGCTTCCAAATGGCGCAACGTGTTTGGCCGTGGAGTTGATCAACAATGCCATCTGGATGTGCTGGAGGGAGCCCTCGGCGTAGTGCAAGAAGTAGTCCACTTCGAGCTGGAGGTCCTGGCTCACGGGGTTCAAGATGTTCCTGGGGTCGTAGTAGCGCAACAAGTACTGCATGATGAAGCCCAGCTCCGTCATCTTGATCCGGGGCCGCCCATCAGCAAACACAATCTCGAGCACGGGCGACTTGCCGAGCTGGTGTACGTCAAAGAGCTGCAACGGGGATCGCCACGTCTCCGGGTGTCTGAGGTATATCTTGACTTCGTAGTCGAGCTGGAGAATGTCTAGTAGCCAAAGGATACGGTGAGCGCGGGAATCATCTAGCCAGTGCAATATGAATCTATCTTCGAGTGCTTTTGGCTCAGTCATTGGTGGGTACTACTTTTGGATGGCAAGTGATAAACTGAAAAGAAACACGGATCTTCCTTACTTTTTATATCGCCAAGTCGCCATGTCTAAGGTGTTGGGTATCTAACATCCACGCAATTGCCGCTTTAGGAAACAATCAGGAAATTTGTTCCTCCCCTCATACACGCGTGTTGATCAGGCACGGCGGGGAGTTGCAGTCCTGGCGAACTGGTTAGTCGAAAAAGGGAAATAATAAGGTTTACTGTTTAAAGGTAGAACGAAATGGTGAATGGCATTGTTTATGCTTCGTAAACCCAGCAACGGTATTCAACGAACGTAACCAAACAATAGGTGAAGTTACTGCAATTTTGGTGCGAAATTCTTTAGAAAAGATCATAGGGGCTATTAACACATCTGCGGATGAGAAAACAAGGTTAAGCAGGAATAATCAAAAAGTAAGCTCAGTCGCTCATAGAGAGTCGTTTTGGGTGAACTAATTCGTTGGATGGTTCTGGGGATAGTTCAGCAACTACGTTGCTGGGGCGGTTCTTCATAATCAGAGACACTCTCTAAGCAGTGAAACAGACGTATTGCAATTGAGCAATTGCGTTCTACGAATGGTAGAACTCTGGAGCAAAAGAGTTTACCAACCAGATCTTTGCTCCAGTGATAACACTACAACCAGAGTGCCCCGGGCTTCTATATTGTAGGTGAATCAACCAAAGGTGCTCTCAATCTTGGCTGTCAAAAAATAGTTCTCCTGCATATAGCAAATACCCTTGTAAACCCCAAAAACTGCCAGAGATAGAATCTGACTGTCTGATCGTTGCCAAACCCATCCACTTCTTACGTCTACACGGTGTTCACCCCAGATTTCGTGCCATTCGTTATGAAGACGGCACCCTCAGCCTAACCATCACACGGCTCACAATCCCGTCTAATATTTGTCTGGGCTATTTTTTTTTTACCCTTTCTTAGTCCCGTTGAGTTTAACCACACAATAGAGATTTGGCAAACGTGCATAATTCAAAGGGACCTCCCCGTGAGATTTGGCTAATTACCAGTGTTAATCGGGAAGCAAGATGGTGGACTTCAAGATGGACAAGCAGATTCCAGCCAGAGACAGAATCAAAACAGTGCGCCGTTCAGGACTTAAGAAATTATGGAAGCAATCATTCCCTTTCAGATTTTTTTTTTTGGGCTTGAGTAATTTTACGATTAGTGGAGGTGGCAACTGTTACATAATCAAAGAGCGGATAGACACACACGCACACACACCCCAAGAGAAAAAAAAATTCTCTCCTTTTCTGGTGTTGCAATAATTCTAAATTGGGCTAAGTTTTGGAGATATCGTCAGGTAAAGAATGTTGGTTTCATGTTGCTTTGGGGTGAAACTGTGGCAGCGCATGGGGTGCTGGTGATGATAACACAGAAACAGCGGCTCACTCCGACGCCAGGAGAGAGAGACAGAAAGTTCCGGGCTACGAGATCGGCCGAGCCGCCAAACGAGGTAAAAATAGCACTTTGTGTTGCGAGGAACCATGGATATGAAATTTCACAGAGGAAAAAAAAAAAGTAATTGCCCATTGTAATCTCCTCTGCGTGGAGCAAGACGTTCTTAAATCCCTATTGTTACAATTATCCGGTTTGGCCAGTGTGACGTCGTGGTTAGTTACCTCGACAGCGATTGGGGATGGAGGTTGAGCCACACGTGTTGCGAGTGACAAGACAGGGCCAGATAATCCCCGGACACAAACTGTAGGCACGGAGAAACGCAATGCAACGCAATGGATTGATGATGGACAAGACAATAACCCATTTTTCTTCTTGTTCCCTGATATAATAATGATCTAGATTCGTTCATTCAACGTGAAGCCAAAAAGGAAAAATAAAAAAAAAAAAAAAATTCTCCCTCCCACTTTCACTTTCACTTTCACTTTCCCACGCACACGCACAAAACGCAACGCACCCAATTTCTCGTCAAATTAGACAACAAAGCACAACAGCAACACCAGAGTCATCCATCAGCGAATGCGAATCAGCCTATCAAAACAATTCCAACCACAAACCACTACAATGAGAGCAGAAAAAAAGAGAGGTGCCACCCCATGAGTGGTGTTGTGCTGCAAATCTCTGGTGATCCTCTCCCTACCCCGATATCGATTATCCATCCCTGTGTCATCCATGCTCTTCGGCCTGTACCGGTGTAGACTCTCTCTCCACCTGTGCACTTTTGTTGTTTGGTGGCAGCGTAATTGTGATGTATGTTGTAAAAAAAAAAAAGAAGAAAAATCTCAGTCCTCCCCCCCATCACAAAAATCGTTTGTCCCTTTTACGTCTAGGGGGACGACCATAGCGCGAGAGCTCAATCTCCATTCATAACGAAAAAAGAAAAAAGAAAAAAAAAAAATTCTTGCTTGCACCCCTAGTTTCTCGCCCACAAAAACAGCCAGTGCGGTGAATTAAAATTAAACAGACTGTAAAACTGTCATAATCTCACACACTTTTACACCCCCACCCTCACACACAAAACAACGAAAAACCCAAAGAGAACAACAGCATTTTCTTTCTTTCTTTCTTTCTTTCTTTCTTTCTTTCTTTCTTTCTTTCATTTTTTTTTTCACCACTCTCACTTTCATTCTCACTGCTCACTGCTCACCCTCTCTCTCTCTCTCACTCTCTACATACGCCGAAAAGCAAAAAAAATTCTCTTTAGTTCTTTTATTGTTGTTTTTTTTCCTCCTCCACCAACGTCAACAACAACATCAACAACAATTACGAAGTTAAAAAGTACTAGTCACCCTCCCATCCATCATCAATCAACCGGTATAATCGACCCAACCACTGTTGTCTACTCCTTCCCCAAACACAAAACATGTACAGCACAACCCACCCAATTGCAGTGGGCAACAAGCAACAACCTCCACCTTTGAATGGCGGTTTGCATGCCACTGGGGTTTCTCAGAATTCCCACGAAGCTGCAGCCCTTGCTGCCCAACAACAACAACAAGCACACGCCCAAGCCCAGGCACAAGCACAAGCACACGCACAAGCACAGGCACAGGCACAGGCTCAGGCCCAACAACAGCAGCACCAAAGTGGTCCGGGCATAATCGTCGCAGCCGCAGCTGCAGCAGCAGCTGCCAACCAACAACAAGCCCAACAGGTCCAACAACAACAGCAGCAACAGGGCCAACAGGCGCAACAACAACAGGGCCAATTACCTGGCTCGGCTGCCCTCAGTGAAACAACCGCTTCCACTTGGTTGGCCATAGGTTCTTTGGCTGAAAGTTTGGGCGACATTGAACGTGCTTTGTCTTCATATGACGCTGCTTTGAGACACGCCCCAAACAACCCCGACGCTCTAATCAAGTTGGCCAACGCCTACCGCTCAAAAGACCAGTTTCTCAAAGCCGCAGAGCTATACGAACAAGCACTTAATTTCCATCCAGAAAACGGTGAAACCTGGGGGTTGTTGGGCCACTGCTACTTGATGTTGGACGACTTGCAGCGTGCCTATGCGGCTTACCAGCGTGCTTTGTTCTACTTAGAGAACCCAAATATTCCAAAGTTATGGCATGGCATCGGTATCTTGTACGACAGGTATGGGTCCTTGGAGTACGCCGAGGAAGCTTTCGTCAGAGTTTTGGACTTGGACCCCAATTTCGACAAGGCAAACGAAATTTACTTCCGTTTGGGGATCATTTACAAGCACCAGGGCAAGCTACAACCAGCCTTGGAGTGCTTCCAATACATTTTGAACAACCCTCCACATCCTTTGACTCAACCAGATGTGTGGTTTCAAATTGGCTCCGTCTTGGAACAACAAAAGGACTGGAACGGCGCCAAGGAAGCTTACGAAAAAGTGTTGCAAGTTAACCCTCACCACGCCAAGGTTTTACAACAATTGGGTTGCCTTTATTCTCAAGCCGAGTCTAATCCTCCAACTCCTGCCAATGGTCAACAACAAGGCGTAAAACCAAAGCCATTCCAACAAGACTTGTCTATTGCCTTGAAGTATTTGAAGCAGTCGTTGGAAATTGACCAAAGTGATGCCCATTCGTGGTACTACTTGGGTAGAGTGGAGATGATTAGAGGCGATTTCACGGCTGCTTACGAAGCCTTCCAGCAAGCCGTCAATAGAGATTCAAGAAACCCTACCTTCTGGTGCTCCATTGGTGTTTTGTATTACCAGATTAGCCAGTACCGTGACGCATTGGACGCATACACTAGAGCTATTAGACTAAACCCTTACATCAGTGAAGTATGGTATGACTTGGGTACCTTGTATGAAACCTGTAATAATCAAATCAGTGATGCATTGGATGCATATAGACAAGCTGAACGATTAGACCCCAACAATCCTCATATAAAGGCAAGGTTAGAGCAGTTGATTAAATACCAGCAAGAAGGAAACACTCACCCTCCTCAACCACCACCGACTTCGCAGCAGCCTAGATTGCCACAAAGCATGGTTTTGGAGAGCAATCAACAGCAACAACAACAACAGCAGCAACAACAAGCTCAACAGCAACAGCCTCCTCAAATGCAACACCAGCCATTAGTGCCTCCGCAAGGTCAGCCGGCTCCTTTGCAGCAACAACAACAGCAGCAGCCTCAACAACAACCGGTGAGACCATTGGCAGTGCCGCAACAACAGCAGCAACAACAACAGGGACCTCCTCCACCTCAGTTGATGAACCCAGTTCAGCCTGGCCAACACTTGCCTCCACCACCACCACAACAGCAACAACAACAACAGCAACCACCACAAATTCAACCTCCACATATTCAACAACAAGCGCAGCAACAATCTCCACCACAAATAAGCTCTTTGCCACCTCCATCTCAAGTACAGCCACACGTGCCTCAACCTGTTGTGCAGCAACCACCGCTGGTGCATCATTCCGCAGTCCAACAACCACAACAGCCGGTGCAGGCCCAAGTCAGCCAGGCTCCTTCAATCCATCAATCGCCAGTGCAACCT